>JAUMHN010428817.1:0-12474 GCA_032360265.1 Heliamphora ciliata
CCGAAAATCACTTAATGGCTCATATTGTGCCAATTCTTCCCATCGAGACTGTAAGTATCCAAAAAATTCAGCCATAGAAAATCCTAAAGACACTTGAGAGGCATGAGAAATATCCTGATATAGCTAAAAAATACAGGCATTATTGCGGCATGTGCATATATTTGTGTCAAGGCTAACCACAAACGAGGAACAGTATCATGATATAGAAACATATTGTATATTGTAGACATGTTCTTCCATAGAACTTAAAATCCGACCCAAGATAGTGCAATTATCAATATCCCACTGAATATGCCGAGGGTTAGTCTATGGGGGTGGTTTCTCGGTCTCCAAAAGCCAATTAGACTTTCCTTTACCCTCGAGAAAGAGTCGAAGAGATCGACTCCAAGCAGCAAAATTTCTGCCATTCAACAATACACTAGTAATGCAATGAGCAGGTGCATGTTGAGAAAGAAAAAAGTCTGAGGGGGGTGGCCTAGAGATAGTCTTGTCACTAGATTCGGTCGTATCACTGGGTAAGTCAATGAGAACCAATCACAAAGGGCCGGAGAACCGGCAAAACCAAGAGCAATACTACCGAAACAATACGGTAGCCCCAAACAGGTATGGAGCGGCCAAACCCAAAGTAACAATGCTACCAGAACAAAGCGATAGTCTCAAATAGGTACAGAAATAACAAAAGAAAGGTAATGAAAAAATCAACTCATCCTTCAAAGAAACAGTGAAAAACGAAACCATGAGCACAACGGAGCAACCTGAACCATGAGCATAGCGGAATAGAAGCACCAACCACGAACACAGTAGATGGTCAGGGAAATCAGCGGCATGAAGCAAATAGACCCACGAAGTCGGGGTGGGAGAACCTGGCAATTCCGACGGCGATCAGTAAAACCATCGGCGGCGAAGGGAAACCACGGCGGCGGGACAAGTGGCGACTGAAGAAGTCGACGACAGTGGTGGGCGATGGCTCTGGTTGGACTGACGACGCGAAACCGCGGTGGAGAAGTCGGCTGGCAGCTGGATACGCCGACCGGAGAAGTCGACTGGGATAAGCGGTGAGGATGATGGCAACGATGGGTTAGGGTTTCGAGAATGAGGTCGTCGACAGTGGAGATGTGAGGCCGACGACGAAACGGCAGCGAGAAGATGGCGGAGGCAGGTTAGGGTTCCGTTTGAAACAATTAAGGTTTGGCTTTGTTAGGGTTGTCGGCGAGGAAGGCTGAAACAGTTTTTTTTTTTTTTGATAAAAAATAGAGAAAAAGAAGTTGGCTCTGATACCAAAATGAATAAAGAATAATGTAATTTTTGGCTTACCTACAATGAAGAAGAGCCATCTATTTATAATAATGGAGTGCATTTACAAAAAGAATGAGAATCAACAAAATAGGAAACAAATAAAAATAAGGATACCACAATAAAGATACGAAATCCTAATATCCAAAAATATACTATTTCCAATAATAACTGTGACCTAAAGAAGATAGTTCTGAAGGAAAGGAAGGCGGTGGTCAGCTTGGGTTATGGTGATGGTGCGAAAGCAATCACAAAGGGCACGTTAGATTTCAAATTAAGTTCAGGGAGCATAGTAAAAGATGGGATATTGGATAGGAATAGAGAAGACTAGTCATACCATGAGATAATACTATACTATAGTATTAGTCATACTATGTTTGGTTATTTAGTAGGATAAAAGACCGAATAACAGAAAGAGGGTAATTTTTTTATTGTTGAATGAGAGGGAAGATAATCTGAAAGGGAGGGAGAGACTAGCTACCAAAGAAACGTTGTTATTGGTTAATCCCCCTTTAATGCTCCATGTTTGGGACTAAATTTATAGTCATAGGACTCAGACTCCGTGCACCAAAAAGCAGACTTTGCAGCCACTCCTGCAGCAGCCGCATGTCCCCTCCTCCCTTCTTCGATGCCAATAACCAACAATCCAAAAGAAGCCAAAATGGCTTTCTGATATAACTTCATCAGTAACTAGTTGCAAGGTCTTCCACGGTTGGCTCATATAAAAAAAACCCCACATTGCTTTTTCCACTATCCCATTGCTTTTCCCCCCCAAATCTTGCCATACAAATTGGGTTTAAAACCGGAAATTAGGTTTACAAATTAGGTGAATTTTTGACTAAAATGTTAATAAGTTTTTTGGATTACGACTGCACTTATTATTATAATTGTAAGCATTATGGCTATTAGGTGTGTTTTGATTATTAGTACATTTGAGAAAAAGAGTTTCTCTTCTATACTTTTTTCGTCATTGCTCTTGTTGCGAGTATTCTTGATTTTACATGCTTCCCCGCATTAGTTGTTATCTGGGATTGCACTTCAGTGCTGACCATAGTATGACGAGGAGTATGTGCTGGTTGGAATGGCTGGTTGGAATGCTTCTGTCAAAGACTGTGCAAACAAAATAAAATTGCATGGGATACACAATAGGACCATGAACTTCATCGGATGGAGGCGAAAGCTTTAGCAGCTTCCTGAGTTATGTCTTTGATTCTGCAACAATATCAGTCCCGAATCTGACGTGTGAGTAGGAAACATGCAAGGGAATTGTACATGGATAACCAGTTAACTAAAACATTTGGAAAAACTTCTTGTTATCAATCTGATTGCGACAGTGAATTCAGAAAATGAAAGAAGTCCAGAGAAGACAAAAAAAAAAAACGTTTTATATTGCTTTTTTTGCCTTTAGTGAACTTTTTCACTTTGGTAAAAAAATTAATATTAGTTATTAGATTCCTCGTGACAAGTGGAATCAAAATAATAAAAAAAACCAAGACCAAAATATGAATAATTTCGGAAAGAGAAAAAAAAGCTATTTCAGATAAGTTTTCACAAAACACCACCTTAGGATTCTTGGGGTGGTTATGACTAGGATTTCTATTAATATAAATAAAGTTGTAAGCAGTGGTGGATGCAATAAGCAATGGCAGTGCGAGGGGAAATGCGCTGCTTATTTTTTTTATTATTTATAGTCCTAGCTATATAAAATGAAATGTATTTCATATGCATCCTTATGAAATTGTTCACTGACTGTACAATTTTTAGTGGTTCAAAAAGCAAGTGCAATTTAGTCCCTTAATGTAGTCTGAACTGTGTATTTCATATAACAAATCTCAGCCGTTCCCTGTTGGTGGTGGGAAGTTTGTAGCGCGGCAATGGCTTCGTAAGAATGTCACCCAATTGGTCTTCCGATCGGATATAGGGTGTTGAGTACAAGCACATTTACCACGACGCAAGGCAATAGGCAAGTTAAAAGACATGAATGTAGGGGGTGAGGACGCAGGAGAGCCTCAGCCAAAGACGATGACGAATTCGGGCCATAAGGGAAAACCTGTCGAGCATGAGATCTTTGATACTCCTGTAAAGGAGTAGATAAAGAGGAAGAGGAGGGTATAGAAACTGGTAAAGGTAGAGTAGGAGAAGAAGAAGGCTCTCCCCTCATGACAACATATGAGCTAAGCAACAACGAGAAACTAAAGGAAGCAAAGAAAGGTGTTGATTCAAAGAAGATGACATTAGCACTGACAAAATACTTGCGAGTCTCAGGGTGATAGCAACAATAATCTTTCTAAGTACGAGAATAGCAAAAAAAAAAAAAAACTTTCGAGCCAGAGGAGATAATTTATCACGACTGAAATCAGGAACATGTACAAAGACAGTACAAACAAAACTCGAGGAGTGAGAGAAAAGGGTGAAAAGGTCCGATATAATAAGAAAAAAAGAAACTAACCATTGTGCGATTAATAAGAAAACAAGCACTAAGAACGGCATCACCTCAAAACTGTGTTGGTATTGTGATGTGAAACAAAAAGGTACGAGTAATATCTAATAAGTGACGATGTTTGCTTCCAGCAATACCATTTTGTTGAGATGTGTAAGCACAAATAGTCTGGTGAATAATAGCACAATCAACACAAAAGGCACAAAAGGAAGCAACACTAGATTGTAGATATTCAAGATCATTATCAGATTGAATAACCTTAAGAAGTTTGCCAAATTGGGTATAAATTTCATTATAAAAGCAAAAGAGAATAAAAGGCAACTCCGATAGACTTTTCAACAAAAACAACCAAGTCATGCGAGAATAGTCATCAACAAAAATAACAAAATAAGAATATCTATTATTACTGGGAGTTCGAGAAGGACCCTAAATGTCCGTATAGATTACAACAAAGGACTCTGATTGACGACTATGACTACTAGTAGGAGAACTACGGTGATGCTTTCTTAATTGACAAGTTTCACGATTAAAACTAAACACAAGACTCAAACTAACTCAAACTAGGAATAGCCAACTTAAGTTTAGCCATAGATGGATGGCCCAAACGTAAATGCCACTAAAGAGGAAAAACCGTAGCACTCAAAGCAGATGAAGTAGTGGAAGACGAATCAACATCAAGATAATAGAGGCCATTCTTCTCATGCCCCGAACCAATCATCTTCTTAGTCTGGAGGTCTTAAAAAACACAAAAAGTGAGAGGATGTTATTGAGCAATGTAAAGTTTTAGTTAACTGGTTAATAAAGAGTAAATTAAAGCGAAAGTTATGAATATAAAGATTAGAAGGCAAGGAGAAGGATGGAGATGGATGTTAAACACCCGTTCCCTATATAGGGCAAGATGAACCATCGACTAAAATGATGTGATGCTTGATATGAGTTAAATGAAAAAAAAAGTGATGGATTACCAGACATGTGAGAGCTAGTGCTAGAATCAAAGACCCATAAAGGAGATGTAAAAGCCGCACATGCAATATTATCTGAATTGGCTACATTGTGAAAGATAGAGGTAAAACAGACCCTAACGTCTGAACAATCTGGCTAAGCTGAGTAGTGAGAGCATCATGAGAATCAAAAGAGGAAGACACCGGATGGGAAGATGCATGAGAGATCTGAAACTGAGATGTGTGATTCGTAACTTGATTAATATAATTGGGTTTACCATACTTAGCCCAACAATAAGGTTCAGTATCATTAGTTCCACCACAGTGATCATGTTTTCTATCACCACGATCACTACTGTGACCACCAGCTCGAGAACTACCACGAAAATTACGGTCACCACGATTACTGCATACATTATCGTGGAAAGAACCACAACCTTCGTTGGTAGAAACTAAGGCAGAAGATTCAGACGCAGACGGAGAAGCAGAAGGATGGGTTGTACTAGCAGATTAGCCCAACGAGGAATGTAACAACCAAGAATATGCATTAGATGCAGTAGGCAAAGTCTCACTAGTAAGAATTTGATCCTTAAACCCACGAAGATCGGAATCTAAACCAGAAAGTAAGGAGAATCCTCGTTAGCTAGAGGAGGATCAGTGATATACTTCAACCTCTGTTTTCTTTTAAGAAAAATTTTGAAGGCATGTGCCCATGCTAAATAATTAACACCATTAAAGCGTTTAGAAGTGACAACATGACAAATCATCATCTTTAGGATCAAGATCTATAATTTTTGTCTCAGCCATAGCAATTCAAGGAACAATTGTAATCAATCTAGAAATCAACCAGTGAGAGTTGAGCAACTAGAAAGCAACCAAAAACCACAAATAATCAACCAACCAGTGACAAACGCCAAGAGAAGGCGAACAGAAGCAACCAACTAGTGAGTTCGAGCTTTAGCAAGTGAGAAATGGCAATAGAAGAAGAACCAAAGCAAAAAAATAAAATAAAATACAGCACGAAGCCAGGGCAGTCGGCGCCGAAGCAAGAACATGAGGCGCTAAAGCAATAACAGCCGAAAATAACCTAGAAACCCGATTGCGCCGAAGCAAGAACACGGGACGCCAAAGCAATAACAACCGAAAATAACCTAGAAACCCGATTGTGCCGAAGCAAGAACACGGGGTGCCAAAGCAATAACAACCGAAAATAACCTAGAAACCCTCCATAATCACCAAACAAGTATAGATTTTGTTAGTTCTAGGCAACCCAAGAGGGGGGTGAATTAGGTCTTAAAAAGATAATAACAATTTTAAAAATCTTTTAAAAAATCTTTTAATATTGCAAACAAATGTAGCAAGTATAATCAAAGAATAAAGTAAAGTAAATATTAAAGAGGTTAGGGATAGAGAAAATGAACCAGACACCAAGATTTATAGTGGTTCGGTTTCTTCCATGCCTACATCCACTTCTCAAGACTCCCCTTGAGAATTTCACTAATGTGGAATGCTGACGGGTGTATTCAAAACCTTTTACAACTTCAAAATGATCTTACGAAAAACACGCCCCCGTTTTTCTTCTAATCTCTTGAGTTCTTTGATGAGTTCTTTGTTGTGTCGACTCATTTTGTCTTTGGTGTCGACACTAAAAAGTGCAGGAACCCTCGGTGATTTTGTATCAACTCATTTGGACTTTTGCGTCGACTCAAAAAATTTTCAGGTGGGCTCGATATATTTGTATCGAATCTTTTTCAATTTGTGTCGACTCACAAAATCTGCAGGCAGTCTCGGTACTTTTGTGTCGACTCATTTGCAATTTGTGTTGACTCAAAATTCTGGATAACCAAAGTGAAGAAACACTTGGTGTGGACTTAAACTTAATTTGTGTCGACTCTTTTTGAGTACAGAAAGTCTCAGCTTTTTTGTGTCGACTCAAAGTTTAATACCTGAAACATCTTCAATAAACATGCTAGGGTGTCAACTCATTAGCTTAAAAGGGTTGACACACTTGAGATCTTCAAGTATTCTTTGCTTTAAATGTTGACTGAAATATCAATTAGGTCAACACACAATATTCTCATTCAAGAATATTTAAGTGTCAATCCATTTGAGAGATGAGTCATCTCATATGGCTAAAAGTATCAATTCATTTGTCATTTTGTGTCAACATTACTTTTTTAGAAATAATAAATATTATCCTTTTAAATCGATTTATTCTTAAAAAATAAATTATAAAAATCATCAAATTCTAAATAAAAAATCCTTGGACTAACAGATCTGACAAGAACCATGAGAGTCAGGACCTATATAATGAATTCTGACCATCGGAAACCACGATTGAGATCGCACGAAGCAGATCCAAGAACTAGGGTTTAGAAATTTTTAAGAACTTCAAAAAAATCGAGGGACACACCAAATAACTTAAAAAAATCATGGGAAAATCACCATAAGGACTAGTGGATCGAGATGATTTGAGCCAGAGGAGCGCCGTTCGTCGCTGTCTGTGTTGACGTAATTGTATGGAAAATGACGTCAGCACGCCGTTTTTTCTACGTGACAAGGGTTGAAACTTTACAACTCTTCTAGGATTAGATCGGTCCCTTTGATACCAAATTGAATAGCAGAATATGAATTTACGGTTTTAAATAGGAAGAAGTGATAGGAAATAAGAAAAGAGATGAAAAGAAAGAATTCAGGAGGAGTTAATTAGCCTCCGTCACCACCACATACTTGTATATTATTAGGATCAAAGATAAGTACAAGAATGTCCTTAAGGAAATGAAACAAAATAGAAAAGAACGCTCATAACATGTTTAATTAGTGTTATAGTAATGGTTGCCTGGGTATGAATATGGCATACCCTCTCATGTATGAGTACGGAACCTTATGCCATGAGCAGTTCCCCATTGCTGTTATTGGTTTTTTTTTTTAATTTATATTCTGGAATTCCGTACTTATACATTGAGGGGGTTCTGCTTGTGGCATAATGCATTGCTGTGACACTTGATATGGACAGTTGGTTTGTACATTACTACTTTTTTTTCTTCTATAGTACATCATTTTCTGAAGTTTGATTATGATACTCTCTAAAGATCTTTGTACTTAATTACCTTTCCTCTCAATAACTTTGCAGGATGCTGTGTGGTGTGTTGGCTGGCAGAACAGTGGGATGCAATCAAAGGATGGGAAGGAAATGAACCTTTTGGGAGGTATAATTCAAAATTCACTTGTTGAATTGATAATTCAAGTATGACATGCATTGAGAGCCTTTTACTAGTCTTATGTCTGTTATTTACTTTTTGGTCAATTTTAGTCTTTTTTGTCTAAGTCTTTTTGCCTTGGGCAATTACCGGCTGGCACTTGAACCTGATGGAATGGATAAGGGGAGTTGCATTATGGGGCAGCTTTCTCAAGTTTGTTAGTAAATTCAAATCTCATATCTACAAGCTATCCAAAACTCATTGCTTAAATGCTTGATGGTTGACCAGAACCCTAAATCTCTGTGTTACAGTGATTTAAGTAAGGTTGTGTACTGATTATAGAGCAAGTGAAGAGGATGTTCAAATAGTTAATCTAGGAAGACTTTTTATGTGATCTCGTCAACAGTTGCTAATTGTTCATTGGAACCAACTTAACACTGCCTTTTTCTTGGTATTTGTGATTTTCTATGCAGATCATTGTTTGTCATCAACTTTTATGGTTGGTCACAGGTTCTCTCTTTATGGGCCATGTTATGTAATTCCTTAGTTTCTTCCAGCCCTTCTTCTTTTGACGTTCTACTTGTCCTAAGACAAGCGAGTTTGAACCGTATGCCCTCTAGCCAATGGTCTTCATTATGAAATTGCGTGGCTGTTTATTCTATTGCCGTGTTTCTAGCATCTTTTACCCTTTTCTGATGGAAGTTAAGAAACTCATTCCTACAAATTTTCAATTGACCATATTACCCTAAAATCTTGAATTTATTACTGTTTATGAGAGATTTTAAAGACAGGTTTAGAATTTAAAATAACTGATTGATTTCCTTTTTGACCTGTAAAGTAATTGCACACAGTGTGTCTGCTGTCCCTGCTAATTTAATGTCTTTAGTGAGCTATACTCTTCCTCCTTACCATAAAGTACTCATTATAGTGTTTCCCGTTCTTAGTTGTTGCACCTGTTGATTTCACAAAAGCTTGCTTGGTTATATTGTCTTCTAGAAGATCTAAGAAGTATAGATACTTATACGAAAGAGGTGTGTCGTCGGACAACACTTCTCGGACACTCTTAAATCCATGTTCAATACTTTTTAAACGTGTCTTAATTAAAAAAAAATCATATTTATAATATCGTACACTTTTTCGATACTTGACGGATACTTCAAAGACACTCCTTGAATTCTTCGAATACATCTTATGTGATGAATTTCTTCATAATAATAATCTTTTGCATTCTTCGAAATGCAAATTATGCACACTCGATATGTTTTAAAATATTTATAAGATAAAATATAGAGATTTTTAATTTTATTAGTTATAAGTTGTATATTTTTAATTACCACTGAATAAATTATTTATAAATTGAATATATAACAAATATATAAAATATAACTTTCTAACGTATTCTAGATGTCTCGTGTCTTGTATTTTTTAAAAATTGACGTGCCGTGTCGTGTCGCATGTCCTTGTCCATATTACTTAGTGGAGGATTCTTTAGATTTGTAAAGAATATCGCCCAATAAAGATTTTGCATTTGTTGTTGGCTGAGTAGAATAATAGAATTCAATAATTTTGGTTTATCTAGAAAGAGGTATAGCTATAAATTTATAATGATAAAGAAAGATTACAAGAAAAGAAGAAAATAACTTGCAAATCAAATCACAATCAATAAAATCCTAACATTCTAATATGTTGATTTTAATAAACAAACCATAATTAACGAGATCCTAATTTCTTAAAATATATTATTTTGAATACTTCCTCTCAAGCTGGGACAACGATATCAATCAAACTCAATTTGACAATTGAAGATTTGAGCAGAGATGGTTCCACTGGACATGCTTTGAATCGGTCTCCGGAGATGGCTTATCAGTTTTCAAAAACTAATTAGATTTTAGAACAATACTACCAAAATAATATAACGGTAGCCACAAAAAGCAAGAACAATGCTATCAGAACAATATCGGTGGCTCCCAAAAACAAAAACAATGCTATCAGAACAATATCATAGCTCTCAAAACAGGAACAATACTATCGGAACATCGGTAGCCACCAAAAGTAAGAGTAATGCTACTGGAACATCGGTAGTCCCGAAAAACAAGAACAATGCTACTGAAATAACATCGGTAGTCCCAAAAAATAAGAACAATGCTACTGAAATAACATTGGTAGCCTCCAAAAACAAGAACAATGCTACCGGAGCATTGGTAGTCCCAAAACCAAAAATAAGAACAAAAGAGTAATAATTCTCCAAAAAGTGCACTGTCAAAGGCAACAATATAATATATTGAGAGTTTATTGATACACCAGTGCCAAGGAAGCATAGTGATCTGAAACTTGCAACCCACAATGACGGGGAAGAGATGGAACAACGACTGCGAAGAAAAAAAAAAAAAAGACCACCGGAGGTGAACAAAGACTAGTGGCAATGGTGGTGGAGAGGGAAAACCAACGACGGCGGCAAAGATTTCAATAGTGATAGTATCCCAGCGATAGATTCGCGGTATCGGTGAAGGAATACCGACAACAAAGGTGAGAAAAAACAGTGACAGCGGCTAGGGATTTTGGACAATTTTTTTTCTTTTCTTCTTCATATTTTGGCTCTGATACCAAGTAGAATAACAGAATTCAATAATTTTGTCTTACCTTCAAAGAGATATAGCTATTTATTTCTAATGATAAAGAAGGATTACAGAAAAAGAAGAAAATAACTTACAAATTAAATCACAATCAATAAAATTCTAACTTAGTAATTAAACCATAATTAACGAGATCCTAATTTCTTAAAATATATTATTTTCAACGAGCCGCGTATGGTTATTGTTGGATAGTTTGATATATATTTTTAGGCCAATTTTCTAACAGTTTAAACTTTTGGGACAATTGGTGATTAATCATGGTGTCAAAGCTTTGGTTCCAAGAGGTTCTGGGTTCAAATCTCGCTTGTTTCCCTGTTATGTTTGTTACTGTGCACTATGTTATGTCTTTGTTGGTACACTTGTTTAGTTCAGTTTGTTTACGTCTCTACGCGCGAGACATGGTCGCATATGATGGGGAGTGTTGGATAGCTTGATATACACTGTTAAGCTCATTTCCTATCTGCTTAAGTATTTGGGACAATTGGTGACTTGACAGTTATTTTATTTCAGGCGTCTTCTATTTGGTATGTTTGCCTATGCCAAATATTCAAGGAGAACTAAAACCAATATTAGAAATGGTACCAGCAAGCCTTAATCTGTACTTATGGAGCTGACAAGATGGATATTATCAGTCCAAGAGTGGCTATATTTATGGGCTATATCTATGACTAGATCTCAAAACTAAAAATGAAAAATTCAACCCTGAACTGATTAATTATTCCTGGGAAACCTTTCTAGTGGGAAGAGGGTGATTTCTAAGGCCAATATCAGTTGGTTGGTTGGTTGGAGTCTTCCATTAGGCCAATAGTCTATTGGGACCCAAGTTTGGCCCTACTTGAACTTCCCTAACGATTGTAAACATCTTGGACATAGTTGATCGAAGGGTCAATCATTACCAGTACTGCATTAATGATAGTCATTTTGCTACGTTTCTGACACACGTGTTGATAGAGATACTAGGGGATTTTCAAGATTGGGTCAAATGGTTGATAAGGTGATAAAATGTGATTTGGTTTATGATAATATGGGGCTATATAAAAAACATCTCTGTATCTGAGCTAACTTAAGTCTCTCTTTGCACGCCATCCCATGGTTCTTGGTATTCAAAATGTAAATTATTTTCCCCACCAAGTGTTTTTTACTACGTATGAGATCATGTTTTTGAGCATTCCTGGAACATAAATGCAATTATTGGTTAGAATTTGTAAAATAACTTGATTAGTTACTCCCCAAATAATATCTTTCTCAAATGGAACATAAATGGTCCATTTGAAAAAAAATTTAAAAAAATCAGAGAATGGTTTACAAAGAGAGACAGAGATGTTTACATTTTAAATTTTTTTAAATTTAAAATGTAAAAGAATTAAACAAATTCTTTTATGAGGAAAAGAATTTTTAGGAAAATTTCCGAAGGTAAAATAGTTTTTTCATAAAGGTAGATTCTTTTAATTCTGTCAAAAATTGGATCTGGAAAATCATTGGCTATTATGTCCTAGGTAGTAGGTTCATCCTTCCTATCCTCTTGTGGTTTTGAATGTTGAAAGTGTTATGTCAATCAAACTGGGAGGATGGAGTATAAACATTAGCTTCTTAAAAGAAGCTCCCGAGGATAGTACTATAACAAATTAATCTGTAATCTAGGAAGCACGGATACGGATACAGATATGATACGGATACGACAATACGACAATACGACAAAACTCAAAAAAGTAGGATATGTTTGTAAAAGATATTATTTTTATGATTTTTAGTATTTTATAAAAATAAAACCAAAAGTACGAGTAAATTTATTTTGTTTTTACAATTGAACATTCAATACATGACTAGTAATCAAAATATTATGATGGAATGCTGAAGCAACCAAGGAGTAATAAAGCATAATTTTATCAAGTATTAGAGTTAACATAATAAACCATATAACAAATTAAAAATAAAAAGCAAAAAATAACCCAAGAAAATTAAAAAAT
>JAUMHN010428839.1:0-12472 GCA_032360265.1 Heliamphora ciliata
GAATACGGTAGAAGATCTGACAGGAGCTTCAACTCGGAATCAAGTCGTAGTTGAAGATTAGATTTACAAGAGGTATTCTTCTAAATTAACTTTGGTTACACGGGTTTTATTTTGTTCATTCTTCGTCAAAAGTTTTTTATCTATAGCCCATTTCGGCGTTTGCCCGTTCAGTTAATTTTTTATCAAAATTTGTTTTACAAAAATAATAATTTTGGCAGTATTGTCTCCAACAATCCTGTCTAGATAGATGTGAAGCCCGCAGCACCAATATCAAGGATTTGCTGTTCGATTGCTAAAAACTGAGCCCTAGGCCCATCAAAATCTAGAGAGAAAGAAAAGAGAGCCGAAACTTTGCTTAGAAGCTAACTTTTCCAAAATATTTTCTAATAACTTGATATTCATAGAATCTCGCGCTAGGCTGTCACCGTTGAAGCGAACAAGGCACCGCTTGAGCGGACTCCTGTCGACATAACACTGCCACACCCCCGCTCGATCGCACAACCACCACTCGAGCGGTCACCTCACCGACCCACTCTCTGCCACCATCCTGCTCGAGCGCAAACTCACCGCTCGAGCGGTCAATGCTGGGTGAACAACTGAACCAAAGAAGCAGAACCAAACACTTTTTCACATCTTTTTGTCTGAACATTTCTTAGAACCTCCTTTTCTCCCCTGACCAAATCTTTCGTAGATATCCAAACACAAAGTACTCACCTAAAACATCACCGAGGTATAAAGTTAACTCAAACTCCATCAATACCTAGATCATTTCCAAAATAAAACAGGTAAGGGTCTCACACACTGTGTGAAAAAAGTTCGATTTTGTTTCGAAAGGAGGATATTGGATGGAAAATCTTTTGGATAACCTTTTTAGATTAAAATGACGTGTTTTGAGTATTATTATTTTACAAATAAAACCCCGTTTTCGTGTTGGTTTCGTGGAGTTTTGTTTGGAAATCGGGGCGTTACATTGGTATTGAAATATAGAATTGAGACAAATCGGATGTGAACTAGTAAGAATGAAATGTGTGATACACTTGAAACTTTTGAATTATAAGTGGAGATCAAAGTATATCTTGTTATGTTAAGATGGAAATTAACGAGAACTGATTATAATTTTAACTCAATTGTGAGTGGGTGAAAACGATTGACTACATATTTATGAAAACTTGTTTATTTTAACCTAGATGCATTCCCACACTCACGCTTTACATATCATGCGAAATATCATTTTCCAGTCACTATCTTACAAGTTTCGGCTCATGTTCGTTGATTACATATTTTTTCAAGTTCAAGTGCTAAGGAGAAGGCATAAAGAAATGCTTTGACCATGAATAGAGTTTTGAAGATGTAATAAACTAAATGTTATGGAATTAAATTTTTTCTCTTGGGAAGTTGATTAAGATATGTAAATCATTTCTTGTAAATTATAAAGCAGTTGTGGAAGAACCTAAATATGAAGAGAATCATGTATCTGTATTCAAAGTATCAACCTAAGGTCTTATGTGGTGAAGTTCTAAGAAAGTTATGAGTTTCCTTTAGATGAATGTAGTTATTTTGAGAAATTGAATGTAGTTTTAATGGTACAAATATGGATTTTCTTATAATTAGCATAGAATTGTTATTGGGTGTTGAGATCCAGGTTGTGCTTGAGTATATTATACTGTCTGCTTTGTCATAGGTTAAAGTATAAAATGGGATTATCTGAAAAATATAGGAGACCGTCGAATTTTTTTAAGATTGGCACTTAGAATATTTTTTTGAAGATTTGGGAAGTTACATCATTTAAAACAATCTAAATCCAATGATCTTTCTTTAACGGAGATTCTGACCATAAATGGGATTTTATAAAAAAAAGATTTATCATCACTTGTTTTATACTGTTAGGTAGTCACGTGGGGTTCACATGCCTCAAATTCGGGGGCGTGACAATGGTGGTGGTGTCCGTTGGTTCCTGGAGGTGTACCAGTGGTGGTGGAGGTCACTAGTGGTGGTTGCCACCATGAAGGAGGAGGAAGAGAGGAGAGACGGGAGGGAGACAGATGGCCGGAGTTGGTAGTGGCGGCAAGGGTCGGCGTCGTCGACGTCGGCGGTGTCAGACGACGGTGGTGGTGGCCGTCTGCGGCGTCGGGGTAACGGGTGGCATTGGTGGTTGGCGCTGGTGGTTGGCGCGCAGTTCCTCTGCATTTTTCTATTTTTCAGTTCTCTCTATCTTCTCTTTTCTAATTCTCTCCTTTACAGTTTTATAATCTCTGAAGCTTAGGTTGTAAAATGTGTATATAAAGGTAGCCGAGTGCCTTAAGAGTCCATTCGGTGGGGAAATTAGCCACCGAGCAGTTAATGAGCTTACTCATTATGGAGAAATGACACGTGGCGACACGTGTCAATTTTCGTAGATATTTTTTGTACCGTCTAAATTTTTCGATATTAAATTTTATGTTCAGAAAAATTTTCAAAAATTAATATAAACTTTTAATGTTATTTCGTGAATTATCGTATCACCAAAATTCTAGCGGAAATTTTCTAACCACATGTTTTCAATTTTTGTGATTATCGAAAATTCGTAAATTTTTATTTTAATTTCTGATTTAAATTTTATTTATAAGGATTTGTTAGGAATTTCATTTAAAGAGTATTTCATAATTTATTTTTCATTTAATTGTATCTAAATAAATTCTCAGATACTTTATTATTTTGGGAAGCTAAATTAGCTGAGTAAGAAAACTAAATTGGACACGTGTTGTATTTTTATTGATTTTTAGAGTACGAATTATTGCAATCTACCCCTTTTAGGAAATTTCGCCTCAAAATTTACGTACCTTATTAAAAAAAAGTGGGGATATTTTCTTCGCATGTCTTCTTCCTGCTCTCATCTGGCTTCTTCAGCCGAGTGACTTTGCCACAATACTTTTATTAAGGGAATAACTGTAATCAACAAAACTTGCTTCTTTTTGTCTAATATTTGCACTGGCTTTTCTTCATACGTAAGGTCGGACTTTAATCGACAGGTTGCACTGTTAGCACATGAGAAAAGTCTGGCATGCACTTTTTCAACATAGAGACGTGGAATAAGTCGTGCAATCTTGATAACTCTGGAGGTAGGGCCAATTGGTATGCTGTGTTCCCAATTTTCTTAATAATTTCGTATGGTCCAATGTAGCGGGGACTCAGCTTTCCCTTCTTTCCAAATCTCATTACCTCTTTCCATGGTGATACTTTTAAGAACACGCGATCTCCAACTTCAAATTCCAAATCACGTCTTCGATTATTCACATAACTCTTCTGTCTGTTTTGAGATTGCTTCGGTTTTTCTTGGATCAACTTTATTTTGTGAGTGGTGATTTGCAAAATTTCAGGGCCGAGTAACTTTCTTTCCTCGACTTCCTCCCAGCAGATAGGGCTTCGACATTTTCTACCATACTATGCTTCGTAAGGGGCTTTGATCGATTGAAAACTATTGTTATATGCAAATTCAATCAACGACAAATGTTCTTTCCAACTTTCAACAAACTCTAGAACATATGCTGTAAGCATATCCTCCAAGATTTGAATTGTCCACTCTGATTAGCCATCATTTTATGGATGGAATGCCATGCTAAACTTCAATGTAGTTCTCAATGCCTCTTATAGGCTTGGCAAGAATCTAGACGTAAAATGCGGATCCCTATCTGATACAATTGAAACTGGTACACCATGCAAATAGATGATTTGGTCAACGAAAAGTCGTGTGAGCATGTGCATAGGGAATGTCATTTTGATTGGTAGGTAGTGTGCTGACTTTGTTAATATATCCATAATTACCTAGATAGCATCGTTTTCTTTGGGTGATCGTGGTAATCCCACCATAAAATCTATAATAATGTGTTCCCATTTCCATTCTGGTACAAGTAAGGGTTCTAATAGTCCTGCTGGCTTCTGGTGTTCAACCTTAACCTATTGGGATACTAAACATCTTGGCACAAAGTTTGCTATATCTTTCTTCATTCCATCCCACTAATATCTTTTTTTCAAATCTCTATACATTTTTGTGCTTCCTGGGTGCATCGTGTATGCTGAATTGTGAGCTTCATCTAAAATTTGCCTCCTTAACTCTTCATTGTTAGACACATATAGTCGGTGACTGAACCATAAGACATCATCCCGAACCTTAAACTTCGTCTTTCCTTTAGCAATTGCCTCTGCCCTTATCTTATCCACTTGACTGTTTGCTAACTGGGATGTTCGGATTTGATCTAACAAGGTCGTTCTCACCCTAAGAGTTGCTAATAAACTTTCACTTTTCCCAATCATCAGGGTGGTCCTGAGCGATTGCATTTCAAAAAATGCACTACTTCACATTGTTCGGAGATATGCTATACTTCCTGCTGACTTCCGCTTTAGGGCGTCTGCTACAACATTGGCTTTTCCTATATGGTAGTTGATCGTACAATCATAGTCCTTAATTAACTCCATCCACCTTCTCTGTCTTAAGTTCAACTCTTTTTGAGTAAAGACGTACTTTAAACTCTGATAGTTGGTGAATGTCTCACAGGTGACCACATATAGATAGTTTCTCCATATTTTGAGTGCAAAGACAATTGTAGCCAATTCTAGATCATGGGTAGAATAATTTTTCTCGTGAGGCTTTAATTATCTAGATGCATATGCGATTACCTTCTCATGTTACATCAAAACACAACCCAACCCTTAGTGTGATGCATCACTATAAATTACAAAACCTTCATTGTTTGATGGGAGGGTAAGTACAGGGGCTGACACTAACTTAGACTTTAATTCCTTGAAACTCTATTCACACTAGTCTGACCATTTAGATTTCACGTTCTTTTGGGTTAACCGAGTCAAGGGTTTTGCGATTAAAGAAAAATCTCGAATAAATCTTCAATAATAACCAGCCAACCCCAAAAAACTATGCATCTCGGTTACGTTGGTTGGTCTTGCCTAATTTACTACAGCTTCAACTTTCGCTGGGTCTACTTGGATTCCATTTCTGGATACAGCATGACCTAAAAACACCATTCGGTCTAATCAAAACTCACACTTAGTAAAGTTTGCATACAACTTGTGGTCTCTTAAGATTTGTAAAAAAATCCTTAAATGTTCCACATGTTCTTTCTTTCTGCGTGAATATATCAGGATGTCATCAATGAGAACAATCACAAATTTATCTAAAAACTTTTTAAAGACCCTATTTATCAAGTTTATAAATACTGCAGGCGCATTAGTCAACCTGAAGGGCATTACTACAAACTCATAATGTCCATAGCAGGTTCTAATGCAGTCTTATATTAGAAATGTCTTACTCCCTTACCATCAATTGATGATATCCTGACCTCAGATCAATCTTTGAGAATACCTTTGCTCTGTAACTGATAAAAAAGATCATCTATTTTGGGCAAGGGATACTTATTCTTGATAGTTACTCTATTCAATTGTCGGTAATCAATACACATTCTTAAGGTCCCATCCTTTTTCTTAACAAATAACACGGTTGCTCCCCAAGGTGAGGCACTAGGCCTGATGAATCCTTTATCTAGCAGTTCTTGTAATTGCTCCTTCAATTCTCCTAGCTCCGCAGGTGACATTCTATAGAGAGGGATGGATATAGGGGCTGTACCTGCGTATAAATCAATGGTAAACTCCATTTCTCATTCTAGGGGTATTCTAGGCAAATCTTCTGAGAACACATCTGAGAGCTTACAAACAACTAGTACTTCTGAAAGTTCCTTTCCTTTCATTTCAGTGTCTACCACCTGCGCCAAAAACCCGTGGCAACCTTTTTGTAATAACTTTAAAGCTTTGATGGCTGACATAATACGAACAAGCTTCTTATTTTTATCCCCTTGGAATACAAATTCCACCCCCAGGTATTCTAAAGGTTATTTTCTTTCCAAAATAGTATAGTGACGCATGGTTGGAGGACAACCAGTCCATCCCGAGAATTAGATCAAATTCTATCATACTTAAAGGCATCAGATTTACCATCATATTTTTGTTTCCTATCTACAACAAATAATTTTTGTACACACTTCTGATTATTACTTCCTCGGCTACTGGAGTAGCAATCTACATTTCACAATCAAGAGGTTCCCTTTTTATAACACCTACTTGTTTTATGAATGTGGGTGATACAAATGAGTGTGTGGATTTAGGGTCTATCAAAATGTAGACATCTTTATTGAAGGCTATAAGTGTACATGTTACCATGTCAAGGGTAGCTTGCGCATCTTGACGACTGATCGCAAACACCCTTCCTGGAAGTCTTAATAGCTCCATTAGTCTCTTTCCTTTACTCTGTGCACTCCTCGTCAGTTCGTTGTTTTCCATTCTCTTACTTTCGATAGACGACTTTGCGGGCATCCTTAATTGCCCACACTGAGTGGCTATATGTCCTGGTTCACTGCAGCGATAGCAGATAATCCCTTGGTTAACCTTCGGACAGTCCTTCTTAAAGTGGTCCATGGCTCCACACTTGAAGCAGCCATTTGTCTTTGACTCCTCAACACGTCCAGACATTCCTTTGTTAGATCAAATCCCCTTAAATCTCGAATTCCTTGCAGTTGACTGATAACTCTAGTTTTGAAAATCCTATAGTCATGGGGCATTACTCCTAGGACCTGGTCCTCCTATCTTGCTCACTAAGGCATTCCCAACCTTGCATTTCTTAAAGTTCTCATGTCTTCCTTCCCCCTCCTTCACGTCTTTCTCGATCATCTTTGTCTTGTTTACTAAACCCACATTTCTACTCATCTCCAAGACCGTCAATCTTGCCCTAATTGAAAAACTTAACCCCTTTCGAAATCTTCTACACTTTGTCTCCTCATTGAGTATATACTAGATAGTCTATCGGGATAACTCAGTAAACTTCATCTCGTACTCCGTAACATTCATCCTTTCTTGCTCAAAGTTGATGAATTTTTGTTCATTCTCATACTTATAGGTTATAGGCTTGTATGGTTCGTCAAATGCCATCTCAAAACAACTCTAGGAAATCTTCTATGGTATAAGAGGTTCGACTCCTAGTTCTGGTATCTTTAATAATCTTTCTGTAGCTTTTCACTAATGGTATACTTCTCTCCTGAACATAAATGCTATGAGATCGACCCTATCGTCTTCATTTACTCCCAGTCTGTCTAAGATACGAACGACATTCTTCAATTAGTTTTCTGCTTACATGGGGCTAAGAGTCCCCATGAACTCTTTTGCTCCATGATCCTTGAATTGCTTGATTAGTGAATTATTGGTTCTTTCTATATGCATCGCGATCCATCTTGCGATCTGTTCTATTAACCCTCCAATTGCCTTTAACATTCTAGTTGCTGGGTCAGGTTATACTGGTCCCACTTTTGGAGATTCTTCTGGTTGTGTTTTGTTATACTAATTTGGGAAGAATGACCCTCCATCCGAGTTTTACTTGTTTCACCCTATTACAAGAAATATATGGATTAGAGTTCGATACAAGAGTCCCACTCAAAGGTATTAGGATAGAAATAGATGGTTTCACAACACAAGGGTCATTTCCGCAATCTAATAACTTACTTAGATTTCCAATCAAGAACCTACGCCTACAGAACACGTTTCACAAATGGAACTCAAAGCCAGTTAGTCAGACACCCGAAGATAAGGGTACTACAACCCTAGGTTTGAACCACTCGGTACGACCAACTGTGAAATGACGCACCTAACCTATGGTCCACCATAGACTTGTCAAGGTTGTATACTGAAAATTATGAATTTTGTTAGTTTTAGTATTTAATTTTATTTTTAATAAAATAATTTTTTCATTTTATGAGAATCTTCATGAGTAATGAATATCATATCATTTCTTTAAATATTATGCATGGATATCCTTTATTATGTACGGTATTTAATCTGGTGTATAGAATACGGCTTATACACAGAAGACCCGATTATAGGTTCATACAAAATATAAGTTTTAGTTCACAGTTTAGATGGAATTGGACAAACCATCAGTATAACTGTAGTATAGAGTTTTAGTAAGCCTGTCTTAGTTATGGAGAACAGATAATAGCGTCGTCTATTGTTCTGACTCGCTGTACTATTACACTTTGTGTATATTGAACGGAACCACATTAGGATAATTAATTTTATACTGACTATATAAATTAATTTACACCTCAAGGTTATTATGAATGCTTATACTTTCAATCCCGAAATAATTATTATTTACGTATATTTGATATTCGTTGTTTGGATTTATTAGAAGATGCGATCTTTATGGGCCAATAGTCCCGGTGAGTTGGATAGCAGTATTAATTATATGGTGAATATTAATTATTAACTAAATCTACATCCCGATTGTTCAGGATTGACGATATCCCCTTAAGGAAGCTTATAAGTTTTGACCGGGCCAAACCCTACATGTGGAATTAATTATCCGACTGTCAAATAAGTTAAGTGGAAGGGGTTAAGAAATCTTAAAGATGCCAATTAAATTAAATTGTCAGTAATTAAATTTAATTGGCAAGTATCGATAATCTTAATGTGGGAAGATGAGTTAAGCATTTAATAACAAGATCTCAAATAATTGGTTTTGAAAATGTGGCTGGGAGTGCAATTACGATTCTTTTGTGGTATGAATTATAATTTATTTTTTTTGAAATTGCCTCAGTGGAAGTTGAGTTTTCATAATTACATTAGAAACCCAAATCATATTTACTCCGTAGGTGCCTCTTGTAGCCCTATATATATATATATATGCAGTTATGCTAAATCCTAATCATAAGTCATCTTTCAAGACTAGGATTTTCACGTAAACCTAAAGTTGATTAGTTTAATAGGTTCTAGTTCACGAAGGATTGTTACTCACCCTATGTTCATGATACGCATTGGAAATACAATAAAAGGCTTGATCGGAGTTTCAACTCGATGAATTCACATTCGTGGTTGTTGCAATAACCAAAATTATTCTACCAGATTTCAAAAGGTATAATCCTGAATCTAACTTTGGGAGTACGGGTTTTATTTTGATCATTTGACATCAAAAAGTTTTTAATTGCAACTTGTTTCGGCGATTGCCTGTTCAGTATTTTTTTTATTAAAAAATTGTATTCATAACAATGATCTTGTAATTTGTCTCCAACAATTGGTATCAGAGCCATTTCGATTTATGAATATGGTTTAATTGAGGGATCGGGTAGTTTTAGAACTATGTTAACTTTGTTTTGCAGGCGTTCTAATCTCGATTTTATGATTATTATTTTATTCATATTTGATTGAATGGTTGAATGATTATTATTATTATTTTTCAATCACGAGGATTGATCGTGATAGTTTTAGACTTTTTAGATCGATTGTGAGCCTTCGGAACATAGGTTTCGATGTAAAAGTTTTTTATGTTCTTCAGATATTATTCGATATATGTAAGAACAAGGTCGAAGGTCTAAGAATACGAAGAACAGGAGGCGGCAAAACCAGCGGCACCGGCAGTGGTTTCGGGATTTTTAGGCCACGGATCGCGATGGTTTTTATACGGTTTTGTGACAGGTTTTTCAGCAGGTTTTCTACAGGTTTTACGCATAAAAATAACAGCAAAACAAATCTGAAAAATAACAAAAAGCCAACACAAAACAACCTCAGCGGCGCCGCCTCTGGCAGCGGCAGGTTGGGCCGTTTTTGATGTTTTTTTGAGATTTCTTCGGAACTGTTTTTGAGAATTTTTTTAGGCATAAAATAGTAGTAAAATAAGGTTAAAAAATAGTCCAAAAGTGGGAGAAAAATAGCCGCCAAAAGGCGGCACAAAAATCGGCACAAGTAGCGGCGGTGGACTGCGGCACAGGGGCCGTTTTGGGGGCTATTTTCGAGGCTTTTTGGGACTATTTTTGGAGCGTTCTTCTGGGATTCATATGTCTGTATATCTATGTTAAAAACAACAGGAAATGAGAGTCAAAACGATCACAGAACAAGGGAGAAACGACAGCGGCAACGGCAGGGCTATGGGCAGCGGTGGCACAACCCCTTTGGGGCCTTTCTAAAGCTGTTTTTAGGACTGTTTTTGATTTGATTTTTGGACAAAAAAATAGTAATTTTGGTAACCAATTTTTCAAAAAAAATCGAGACGAAAATGGAATTCAGAGGAGGCAAAAAAAGCCGTTGAAAGCAGTGGTGAGTGGCTGCGCCGACTGGTTTTGGGCTAGTGGTGGCCGGCTGTTTTGCTGATATGGCTCGAGACGGTGATGTATCTGTATAACACTGCAACTCGAGGAATCCTGATAGGATTTGGATGCCGTAGGCTGATTCTGACAAGGATTGGAAAACTACGAGTTAATCCTTAAACAAGAAACTAAAACTCAATAAAGTTTTTGTTTGATCATAAAATCGAGATATGTACATATATTGCATTTTATATTTAGCTAAACTATGTGGATGATATATATCTGTTTTATTTATTCCTATTAATTTAATTAATTTAGAAATTTTGATTTTAATAAAATTTTGTAAAAGGAAAATAAAATTAATTTTTTAATTAACAAGTTTTAATTAGAAAGAAAAACTTTAGATATTTTATTTTTTTACAAAATAACACATTTAAGATGATTTTTTAATAAATCAGGTATCTTGGATAAACGTGAAAATTAATTCTGAATTTTGTATTAATTCTGATTTTTTAGAAAAATGTGTAACTAAAAAATAAAATAAATTTTTTGATTTTTTATTTAAAATTAATTTTTTAAATAAATAAAAAATTTGAGATATTTTATTTGTTACACATTAAAACATGGAAAGATCGATTAAAAAAATTGAAATCTTTCGAATCGTGTGGTTTTCAAAATTAATAAATTTATTTTAATTAAACAGTTTTTTATAACCCTCGAAATTTCTTTTAAAAACTAAGTGGGAGAGAGAATTTATTCACATATAATTCCCGCAGTCTCCATCACTAGGTCATAGGTAATGTAATTAATTCTGCGTGTTAACAGTATGGTCTTCCACCCCATCAGAAAAAATTAATTGCGATATCGCCGGTACAAATCTCCTTTAGGGATAAGTCTGTATAATCGTTAGTGTGAATCACTTCTCCATCTGAAGGGTTCATTGCGAAGCGATTGATTCGGAATTAGGTGGTGGTTAACACTTAACTGTGAATAATAGTATTCTCTCTATCAGAGTCACTGCTATTATTTACTAGACCGAAACTACATCAGTTATTTAATTTTACTTGGCACAGTCTGTTACCTCGATATAATAAAATTAATAAGAATTGGCCTGTCTAGACAAACGATGGATAGTAGATGTTTTCCCACCAATGCATGTTATTCACAGGAAATCAGGCTGCAGGCGATTTTTTTTAAATGGTAGAGGGAACAAAATTTAAAATAAAATTTAAAATTTTTGCTCGTCATAATTAATGATTTTTAATTATGTGATTCTCATGTTTAAAATGGCTTTCAATCCACTCGCGACCATACTTAAGAAAGAAACTAACGGGACCAAATTATGTAGATAGCAAAAAGAACTTGGATATTGTCTTAACTACCGAGGACTACAAGTTTTTATTATCTGAGATTTGTCTACCAGTACTTGATGAGGGGGTGACCGAACAGGAAACCCGAGCTTATCAGAATTGGTAGAAGGCTGATCAGATGGTTCGTTGTTTTATTTTGGCTTCTATATGAATGTATTGTAGCATCAGCATCAGTCAATGTCCAGTGCCTATGACATGATTATGAACCTCAAAAAAATGTTTGGGGATCAAAATCGTGCTGCTAGGCAGATGACCATGAAATCTCTAATGAATACAAGCATGGCTGAAGGCACCCTAGTTAGGGATTATGTTCAGAAGATGATCAGTTTTCTAAATGAACTTGAGATCCTATGAGCTAAGATTGACGGGAAAACCCAGATCGATACCATAATCCAGTCACTGCTTGATAGCTTTAAGTAGTTCTGCATGAATTATTCCATGAATAAGCTCAGCTTTTCATTGGCAAACTTCTTAAAGAATTTCAAGCAGCCAAGAGTGTTCTTAGAAAGCCAGGTAGTGTGCATTATTGGAGGCAATACTGTTACGAATGTATACTAAAAAATCTTGCTTTTTAGGTTTTTTCATTCTTGATCTCTGGCATATTAATGAGAAACATTTGAGATATTTTTGCATTCGTGATTTTATATTTATATTTATGATGAATGATGCATAGTCCGTATATTCTGTCCAGTATTTGACTCGGTGCATGCTGCACGGAATATCGGGTCATAGGTTCTGACAGATTATACAGGTAGGCTCACAATCGCAATGGACCCGGACATTCCATTGGTACAATTGTAGCACATCGTTATACTAGCTGGTCTTGGCTTAATCGAATGGGTCGAATTCAGGTTTTGAGAATTCGATGTTCGAGCTCGATGTGGTAGTACACTTGGAGTGTATTGAGCGAGATTAACGGGATGATCAATTCTATACTGACTATATGAATTGATCCACATCCCGTATTATCATGTATTGCATGAACTCTTA
>JAUMHN010428850.1:0-12472 GCA_032360265.1 Heliamphora ciliata
TAGTGCTTATCCTCTTAATCCTGAAATAATTATTGATTTACATATATTTAATATTTGTTGTTTTGATTCATTAGAGGTTGCGATGTTATACGAGTCTATATTTCCGGTGAATTGGATAGCGGTATTATTTATATGGCAAATATTAATTATTGACAAAATTCACGTCCCGATGATCGGGATTAACGATACCCCCTTAAGAATGCTTATAAGTTTTAACCGGGTCAAACCCTACAGGTGGATTTAATTATCTGGCGGTCAAATAAGTTAAGCGAAAGGGCTTAAGAAATATCAAGATGCTGATTAAATTAAATTATCAATAATTAAATTAAATTGGCGGATATCGAAAATCTTAACGTGGGTAGAAATGGTAAGCATTTAATAACAGGAGCTCAATGCAAGAAAGTCTTGAGATTATGGGTTAAAGTGCAATTATAGTTTTTTAATGCTGTGAACTGTAATTCAGTATTTTATGAAAATTACAAAAACCGCTACATGTTTTTTCATAATTGCAGAAACTTCCAGTCGGTGTCTGTGTTCCACTGGAAGTCTAACTCATAACTACTCTCCAGGTCCCTACTGTCTATATATATGCGGGTAGGCTGAACCAGTTTTTAAGAATTTTATATCATTATTGATATATTATTTTTGTCTTTCAAGACTTAAAAATATATCGGGGTTCTGCCGGTACGATTTCTCAGAGAATCGTAACCCACACTACGTTCGAGGATCGCATAAGGGAATACGATAAAAGATCTGATAAGAGTTTCAATTCGAAATCAAATCGTAGTTGAAGAATAGATCGACAAAAGGTATTCTTCTAAATTAACTTTGGTTGCATGAGATTATTTTTGATCGTTCGACGTCAAAATTTTTATCTGGAGCTCGTTTCAGCGTTTACTCGTCCAGTTAATTTTTACCGATAATCGTTTTCAAAAAATAATGATCTTGGCAGTATTGCCTCCAACAATAGAATGGTCAGAGTTGAGCCTACTAGACGATATGTCTTACGAAGAACTACCGATGAAGATTCTAGATACCCGGTAACAAGTCTTATGAGGCAAGATTTTATCTTATGTAAAGGTGCTATGGCGATATCATGGTGTGGAAGAAGCGGCTTGGGAAAGAGTGTCAGATATCCGATCCAAATATCCCGAACTTTTTGAGTCATGAGGAGAATCGAATTTCGAGGACAAAATTCCTAAGGGGGGAAGGTTGTGACAACTCGGTACGTGTTTATTTATTGATCTTCACTTTTAATTAAATATCGTGATATGATTAGAGTTAGAATATGAGTTTTAACTGCATGGACGTTCGTGAACAAATTAACGAGTTGTGGAATAATTTTAAAGATTTAAATTAACAATAAATTTTGGTAATCTGCTAACGGAAAAAGTTGAAATAAGGTCATGAGAATGAGGTTGAAGATTGGGTTTTATTTTAAAGGAGTGTATTAAATTTCTGGTTTAGGGACCACCGCTCGAGCGGTTAAAGTCCACTTGAGCGAGCTATCGGGATATGCTGGAAGGTTCGCGAGCCTTGGGGAAAAATATAGAATATGTATATATGTCTATATAAGTCCTTTATATTCTCAACCCCACCCGCGTGGCTTTTCTCATCTCCCCTCTTCTCCCTCTCTCTTCTCTCATCTCTTCTTCTCTCCTTGAGAGAGAAAGGGCCACCATATCTCCAAACCCTAACCCTCCATTCTTAAATCTTGAAGATCAAGGCTTGATTAAGGGTGAGCAAGGTGAAGATCAAGCTTTGGAGCAAGGAGATTGAAGATAAAGTCTTGGGAGAGCAAGAAGACTCAACATCCAAACCCTGAGAGAAAGATTTGAAGAAATCACAAGCTTTCGAGCGAATCCAAGGTAGGATTTAGATTATCTCACATGTTTTGCATAGATTTAGGTTGATATTTTCTACATATGAGTAAAAATTGAGTTAATTGCATGCTAAATTAACATATTGGTAGATTGGTGTGTGGATTGAGTTAATTTTCATAAAGTAGAGATTCTTGAGAGGTGATTGCCCATGAGATTGATGTCTTATAGCATTAAAAATGAGTTTTGAGGCTTGAATCTAGTGTTTTTGGTTTAAAATTAAAGATTTGAAGCATCTTTGATAAGGGTTGTGTTTGGAGGTTTGAAGCCCAAAATAGGGGCAAATTTGGGTTTCTCTCGGGTGACAACGAGCTCGAGCGGAGCCTTGTCAGCTCGAGCGCTCACATGGCAGAAGGTTGGGCGCTCGAGCGCCCGACGTCCGCTCGAGCAATCTGACTACACAGGGCCAACGTCTTTTGATCATATCTCCTTCATTCGAACTCCGAATTGACTCGTTTTTATACTCAAATTGAAGCCCGGAAGTCCTCTTTCCAACAAGACACTCTCACAAAAAATTTCATTTTGTAGAAAAAGTTATGATCAAAATAGTCAGGGTATATCAAAAGTCCAAAACCATTTTTTACTCGTTTTTAGTCGAATGTTTTGGAAAAACATATTTTCATCCATATTGGCATTTTTTACTAAATTCCTAATCCCTTGAGCTTGTGGAACATTTATTGATATATCTAAATTGAGTTGGGATGCATGCATTGAACCTGTTGATTGAGTCTTCTTTACACTAAATGTGAGTTTTGAATTGATATATGTATATGTATACATGATGGGTGTATCCCTTTTAAATTGAGGTGATTCTCTTGATATCAACCTTGTGTTATGGGTATGTGATAACGTTATGATCTATGAGAAATTGGTAACACTGTGTTTTATGAGAAACTGTGTAACGAATGTGGTTAAATGAGACATTGTATAATGAAAGTTGAAAAATGAGAAATTGTGTACTGAAAGTCGTGATGGTAACTTGGGGTTGGGAATCATAATGATGTATTATGGTGTTGAGTGGGAGAGGAACCATTGTGGGTTGGACTCCCGGATTGTGAAAATGAATCTAATTAACCTAAAATGAACCGTACGGATTGATGTGGAATAAGTTGGGCTAGTGGCTCCGCGATGAAAGACCAGAAACTTGCACAAGATGGGGACCACATGCCCACAGGTTAGTCCCCGAAATGTAGTATTGTGTCGTGGTGAGTTATAGGGCTATCTATTACCCAATGGCTTCGCGTAGCCTTTTGGGATTAATAGGGAGGGATTTCTATAATCTGCACCCGACATCGGTTCATTAGAGGTGACACGGTTTTGTGAGAACCGGGAATGAAAATGAAGGCTTTATGAATGGTAAAGAAATGGATAAATGGAGACAAATCTAGGTGTGCGTGAGTATGTGTGTAAAAAAAATAATTTGGTGAAAATGTGTATTTTTATTTGGTTACACCCATCACACCTCACAAAGCATGCATTAGATATGAGTTAATCTTTATCCTACGAGTTTTGGCTCATGTATATATGTCAAACACATTTTAGGTTCCGACGAGCGGGATGATAGCAGAGCTATGGATGCCTTGGGAAAGAGCAAAGAGTGAGAGCCATGATTTCTTTTTGTTATTGTATGTAAAAATGAAAGTGATGTTGTGAAAATGATGGCTAATACTGAATGTATGCTTCTCCAAACATTTGTGGTAAACTTGGGGATGTAATTTTGGAACTTTGATCCTTTATTAAATCCTTTGAATGGTATATATATAATATTTTCTCATATCTTGGGGTCTTACATGTGGATAGAGCTATGTATGGTATGTTTTGGGTTTAGCTCACGGACCCGGGTTTGGGTCATGACAGTTCGTCAAAAACAAAACTTGGATGAGGCGACAAAAGCCGCCTGAAGGTGGCAGCACTAGGTGCCGGCAGTGGCAAGGTGGTGTCCGGTGGTGGTTCTCTCTCATGGGGCTATTTTTCTTGCGTTTTTTGATACATACGAGACTGATATGATACATACTGATATATCAGAGAGTGTCACGAAAGCCTAATACAATCAGAACACAGAATCAAAGGCGAACATGGATTGATACAGCTTATTCTCTTTGGGATGTCCAAGTGTTAAATTTTGAATTTTTAAAAACTTTCTTGTGTCTTAGGGGCAAAATGATAATTTTATCCCTTTTATGAGATTTTATTATTTTTGAGTTAATAGTTCATGATAATTATATAATTTTAGGATATTATGGGTTTTCTTCGTGCATTAGGCTTTGGCCTTTCGATTGTTTGGTCACTAGGGTTTTGGATTGAATTAAGATTCCTAACCTTTTGGTGACATAAGACCACATGAGTTTACCGTCGCTAATCCTAGGATTTAAAACTGGGTCCTTACATATTAGATCACCTGATAATTGCTACTGCATAATGCCTAAATTTGATAATGTCAGCAGCATGATTTTCACTTGATGAGGTTGAAATATGGCACCAGATTGGGGCATATAAACTTTATTGATTTGTCAAAAATAACTAAAAGGGAACTTATAAAGGGGGTTCCCAATTTGGCTAGTGGTAAGGGCCTTACGAGTGGTAACTGCTTCAAAGAGAAACAAGTATAATGCACACACAAAAAGACAAATCTTGTTGCAACCACGAGGCTTCTTGAGCTCTTGCATATGGATTTGATGGTTCCCTCGAGAATCGAAAACCAAGGTGGTAAGAAGTACATTCTTGTTATTGTAGATGACTATTCTCGTTTCATCTGGGTAGGGTTCTTGAGAGAGAAGTCTAACATTGTTTTGGCGATTTAAAACCATATGTCAAAAAATTCAGAATGAAAAGGGTTATCTTATAACCTGTGAGAAGCGACTATGGTAAGGAATTTGAAAGCTCCGTTGTTGAAAAATTATGTGATCATAAAGGAATCAAGCATGAATTCTCTGCGCTATGGACCCCCCCCCCCCAACAAAATGGGGTCGTGGAAAAGAAGAATAGGACTCTACGAAAAATGGCCAGAGTCATGTTGTATGCTAAGGGAGTCCTTAAATTTTTTTGGGCCAAAGCGGTTAACATCACTTGCTACACCATTAACAAATTATATAAAAGGCCTAGGACTTGTCACACTCCTTATGAGATTTAGAATGGGAAGAAGCCCAACAGAAAATACTTCAGGGTGTTTGGTAGTAAATGCCACACCCTTAGGGACAGTGAGTCCTTAGAAAAATTTGACTATATGATGAAGGGATCTTCCTAGGGTACTCCACAAATAGTAGGGCCTATATGGTCTTTAGCTTAAGAACCTCGACTCTAGTAGAGTCAGCTAATGTTGTGGTAGATGACACTACTGTTCATGAGTTGAATTCCCTCTAGAATGAAGAGGTCTAACATGTTTTTGAGGCGGAGAGTTCAAGCTCTCCCAACGAGTCAAACGTCGGCTCATGCATGATAGGGTTGGTATACTGAAAATTATATTTTTAGTATTTAATTTTATTTTAATAAAATTAATTTTTTATTTTATGAGAATCTTAATGAGCATTGTATATATATCATTTTCTTAATATTATGCGTGGATGTCTTTTATTCTGTATAGTATTTAATTTGGTATGTAGAGTACGACTTGCACACAGAAGATCAGATTTTAGTTTCTTGCAGAAAATAAGTTTTATGTTCATAGTTTAGATGGAAATAGATTACCATCGGTACCACTGTAGTACAGAATTTTAGTAGGTATGTCTTGGTTACGGGAAACAGATAATAGTATCGTTTATTATTTTGACTCTCTGTGCTAGTACACTTTGTGTGTATTGAATAGAACATATTGGGATAATTAATTTTATACTGACTATATAACCTAATTCGCATCCCAAGGTTATCATGAATAGTGCTTATCTTTTTAATCTTGAAATAATTATTGATTTGCGTATATTTAATATTCATTGTTTTGATTTATTTAAGGGTGCAATCTTATATGGGTCTATATTCTTGGTGATTTTGATACTAGTATTATTTATATGGTGAATATTAATTATTGTTGAAATTCACGTTTTGAAATATCGGGATTGACGATACCCCCTTAAAGAAGTTTATAAGTTTTGACTGGGCCAAACCCGGTAAGTAGATTTGATTATCCGACGGTCAAATAAGTTAAGCAAAAGGGTTTAAGAAATTTTAAGATACCGATTAAATTAAATTGTCAATAATTAAATATAATTGGCGGGTATTGAGAATCTTAACGTGGGAAAATAGGTTAAGTATTTAATAACAAGAGCTCAATGCAAGTAGGTTTTGAGATTATGGCTTAGAGTGCAATTACAATTCTTTAGTGGTGTCAACTGTAATTTAGCATTTTATGAAAATTGCAGAAATCGTTACAAGATTTTCATAATTGTAGATATCGCTATAAGACTTGCTTAATTACAAAAATAGCTGGATGGATATATGTGTTCCACTAGAAGTTTTCGTCATAATTACTCCACATGTCTCTGTTGTAACCCTTCAAAACTAAAGCTGTTCAGGTTCTGCCGGTATGAGTTTTTGATAGATTGTAACCCACACTATATACGAAAATCGTATAAGGGAATACAGTAGAAGCTTTGACAAGAGCTTTAACTCAGAATCAAAATCGTAGTTGAAGAATCAATCGATAAAAAGGTATTTTTCTAAATTAACTGTGGTTGCACGGGTTTTAATTTTGATCATTCGACGTCAAAAGTCTTATCAGGAACCCATTTTGGTTTTTGCCTGTCCAGTTAATTTTTTTACCAAAAATTATTTACAAAAACAATGATCTTATAGTAGTTTTGCCTTCAACAATTGGTATCATAGCTGTTTTGTTTTTAGATTACGATTTATCAAGATCGGGTAGTTTTAAAACTGTGCTAATTTAATTTTACAGGCGTTTTAATCCCGATTTTATGATCATCTACTTGTTTACGTTTGATTGAATGGCCTGGATGATGAATTAATGTTTTAATCACGAGGATTGATCGTGATAGATTAAGATTTTTTTAGAATCAAATGTGAGTCTGCGGGACATATTTATCGATGTAATAGCAGTTTCTATTTTTAAATATCTTTTTGAATTATTTTAAGAACATGTTGAATATCCAAGAACACGAGGAACAAGTTACGACACCGGCGGTGTTTTTGGGTTTTATGGTCCACGAATCGCGGTAAATTTTTAACGATTTTAAAACAGTTTTTTCTGGTGAGTTTTTGCAGTATTTATGCATTAAAAATAACACCAAAAATAAGTCAAAAATAACAAAAAAAATCAGCAAAAATAGCCCACCATCGACGGCTTTGTCGGCAGCGGTTCGGGGTCGATTTTGTTATTTTTGGGGTCATTTTTTGGACTGGTTTTGAGTAATTTTTTAGGCATAAAATAACAGTAAACATACTTTAAAATATTGTACAAAACCATAAAAAACCCGCAGCAAAACAGTGTGAAAAACAGGCGGCACAGGTAACCAGCGGCGGCAGCGCTGTTTGGGACTGTTTTCGGAAGTTTTTCGAATTGTTTTCGAGGCGTTCTTCGAAACAACAGGTGATTGGATATTTGAGCTATTTTTTTTAAAAGGGTGCAAAAATACCACCAAAAAAAGCCTAAATGGGTGGTGGAACAGGGCGGCGGCGCTGGCTGGCGGCGGCGGCAGTTTTTAGGTTGTTTTCTAGCTATTTTCTAGCAGGTTTTAGACTAGTTTTTGGTATAAAAAGCGTCAAAAATAGAGCACTGAGGTGGCGGCATATGGTGGCAGCGGCGGTGGCTTGGGGCCGACGGTGGTGGTTTGGCTCAGGGCTATTTTGATCGACTTTTCTAATGTGTTTTGATCCTGAAATAATATATCTGTATATATCAAAGTGTATCAAAGAATCCTAATGTAATTGGGATATAGGAAGCTTACAGGAATGAAGATTGACACAACTTACCTTCAATAGAAGTTTGAAACTCACGAGAGTTTTTATTCGAACATAAAATATAGATATATCATATCGTGTTTATATATATATGAACTCCGTTGATGATGTATATCTGTTTTATTTTTATCTTATTAATTTAATTAATTTCAAAAATTCGATTTTAATTACAATATTTTGTAATGAAAAATAAAATAATTTTTTTAATTAAAGTTTTTAATTAAATAATTTTTTTTAGATATTTTATTTTTTACAAAATATTACATTTAAGATGATTTTTCATAAAATTAAATATCTTAGAAAAACGCAAAAATTAATTTCGAATTTTAAATTAATTAAATAAAAAAATATTTAATATAAATAAATTATTATTTTTCAAAAAATGTAAAACAAAAGATAAAATAATTAAATACCTTTAATTACTACCTTAGCTGAGAAGTGGAAGGAAAAACTGTGTATTTATAAATTTTATTTGATACGCATTAAAATACGAAAAGATGGCTTGATAAATCAAAATTTTCAAAATCGTATATACGAAAAGATACTTGATTCTTTCAGTTCATGTGATTTTCGATATAAATAAATTTATTTTAATTAAATGGATATTTATAACCCTCAAAATTCTCTTAAAAATTTAAGGGGGAGAGTGAATTTATTCGCTGATAAATCTCGCGGTCTTCATCACTAATTTGTAGGCGATGTAATTAAATCCTGCGTATTAGTAGTAGGGCTTTCCTTCCCATCGGATAGATTAATTGCGGTATCGTCAGTATAAACCTCCGTTAGGGATAATTATGGATAATTGTTAGAGTGGATTACTTCTCCATCTGAAGGGTTCATTGCGAAGTGATTGATTTGGAATTAGGCGGTGGTTAACACTTAACTGTAAATACATAGTATTCTCTCCATCTGAGTCACTACTATTATTTACTTGACTAAAGTTATGTCAGCTATTTAATTTTACTTGGTAGGGTCAGTTGCGTAGATAGTAAAATTAATAAAAATTGGCCTGTCTGGACAAACAATGAACAGTAGACGTCCTCCTATCGAGACATGCTATTCTTAGGTACTAGGCTGCTGGAGAATTAGGGAACCAAATTAAAATAAATTTAAAATTATACTTATCATAATTAATGGTTATTTTAATTATGCGATTATTAGGAATAAAATGGCTTTCAATCCTCTCGCGTCTATACTCAAAGAAAATAAACTTATGGAACCAAATTATGTTGATTGAAAATGGAATTTGGACATTGTATTAACTGCCGAGGATTATAAGTTTGTATTAACTGAGATATGTCCACCGGTACCTGATGTGGGGGCGATTAAACAGGAAACTCAGGCCCATCAGAAGTGGCAGAAAGCTGATCAGATGGCTCGCTATTATATTTTGGTTTTAATGTCAAATGATTTGCAGTATCAGCATTAGTCTATGCCCATTGCCTATGACATGATTATGAACCTCAAAAAAATATTTCGGAATCAAAATCGTGCTGCTAGGCAGGTGGCCATGAAGTCTCTAATGAATGCGAACATGGCTGAAGGCACCCCCATTAGGGATCGTGTTTTGAAAATAACCAGTCTTCTGAATGAACTGGAGATCCTTAGAGCTGAAATTGATAGAAAAATTCAGGTCAATATCATACTCTAGTCACTACCTGAAAGTTTTAAGCAGTTTTGCCAGAACTATACCATGAATAAGCTCAGCTTTTCATTGGCTGAATTTTTTAAGGAGCTTCAAGTAGCCAAGTGTGTTCTTAGGAAATCAGGAAGCTTATAAGTTTTGATCGGATCAAATCTTGTAGGTGGATTTGATTATCCGGTGGTCAAATAAGTTAAGCGGACATGCTTAAGGAATATCAAGATGCTGATTAAATTAACTTATCAGTAATTAAATTTAATTGACGGGTATCAAAAATCTTAACGTAGGGAGAAATAATAAGCATTTAATAACAAGAGTTCAATATAAGATGGTTTTGAGATTATGGGTCAGAGTGTAATTATAGTTTTTTCGTGTTGTAAACTGTAATTCAGTGTTTTACGAAAATTACAGAAATTGCTGCTAGTTTTTCAGAATTGTAGATACCGCTACGAGATTTGCTTAATTGTAAAAATAGCTGATTCGTGTATGTGTTTCATTAGAAGTCTTACTCATAATTAATCCACAGGTCCCTATTGTAGCCCTATATGTATGCGGGTAGGCTGAATCAGTTTCATAACTTGTCTTCAAAGACTAAAACTGTCCAGGTTCTATCGATACGAGTTCTTGCTAGATTGTAGCCCACACTATATTCAAGAATCGCATAAGGAAATACAGAAGAAGGTCTGACAGGTGCTTTAACTCGGAAACAAAAATATAGTTGAAAATTTAATCGATAAAAGGTATTCTTCTAAATTAACTTTGGTTACACGGATTTTAATTTTGATCGCTCGACGTCAAAAGTTTTATTTGGAGCCCGTTTCGGTATTTGCCTGTCCAGTTAATTTATTTACCGAAAATCGTTTGCAAAAATAATGATCTTGGCAGTTTTGCCTCCAACACACTGAATATGAATAGGGAGTTTTAAAAAGGTTTTGATCATTCAAATCTCAACAAAAGAGGCTCATGTTTAGTGAGTAGCTAGATAAACGTGTTAGCAACAACTTTCATGAAGACACCTAAGCTTAGTTCACGTTTAAAAATATGATTTTTAACTCTGCAACACAGACTGGCCTAAAAAAGACATGTTTTGGTAAACAAACCACATCTCAAGTTTTATGCATTCAAATCAATTCAAACCAATATTAAATAAAAGACAACAGAAAATATAGTTTGGATATAAACAACACACTCAAAAGAAGTTTCTAGAATTATTTATGATTTTTTAAAAATTAGTACAGTAAGCTAAAAACTATAAATCTCAGGTCATGCAGTGATTTAGCCTCCTAACATAGTGCATGTCATGTTTTAGCTCATTTGCTTTGCTTGAATGGTTTGTATACTTAAGTATCAAAACTCCAAAACTTAGATATATCATGAAACTCAAAGATAACAACATGCAAACACATAGCAAGTCACAAAACTCAGAACAGTCCCTAAATCATGCTGTTACGCCTTTTTAGCTTGTGATTTGATTCTTATTTTTGAGTTTGTGTTTAGAAATGAGCTGAAGGGAGTTTGAAGTGAGAAAGATAAGTAAGTTTAGGGGTTTTCTAATCTTATAGATGGTTCTCTAGGTGGAAGTATGAAAGGACTTAGCTTTGTACATCTCTAGGGACCTTTCTAACTCCTTCTCTTAGTTTCTCCTCCTTTCTTCTTCCTTCTTTTTTCTGCCTTCTTCCCTTGGAGAACTTTGAAAATTTTTATTTTTTCTCTCTCTCACTCACTGAAAATGAAGGGAAGATGAAGAGGGCTTTTGTACTCTTTTTATTGGAAAATATGGTAGTGGATTTTATGATTAATATGTAAGTAATTTTTGAATTATCTAAATTTTAATTGGTTGCATGGGGGGTGTGTCATTATTAAGAGATTTGAGATCATAATCTTTAGAGAAATTTCAGCTGGTGCTTCTTTGGAAAGCTCAAAATTTTGAATTTTGCTTTAATTGGTTGTTTGGTGATGTTTTAGTACTATATTGTCCAAAAAAGTGCTTCAAAAATTAATTTAATGTATATTTTTAATTTTTTTACCTATAAAAATGAATTATTTTTAGTAATTTTATGATTATTTTATTATTTTTATAGTTTATTATAAATTTGACAACAATTGATTAATTAAGTATAGGCATTTAATTCAATTTAAACTATTTTGACTAAATGTGTCATTTTGGATTTATTAGGTGTGTAATAATTTTAATAATGATTTATTTATTTTTATTGACTTAAAATATTATATTATTATTAATATTATTTGTTTGAATATTTTAAGACATAATGATGCTTAATTTGTACATCTTTTTCTTAATTTGAGCTTAAAATGTAAAAAGTGACTTTTTGACACATTTTCCTAGGCATGGCTAGCCCTATGGGGGTATTTTGGTTATTTTATTTGTTATTTTGTCTTTTAATTTTTATTTTTATTTTAATATTTAATTTAGGATGTCCAAGTGTTAAATTTTAGAATTTTAAAGACTTTCTTGTATCTTAGGGGCAAAATGATAATTTTATCCATTTTATGAGATTTTATTATTTTTGAGTTAATATTTCATGATAATTATATAATTTTAGGATATTAGGGGTTTTCTTCGTGCATTACGCTTTTGCCTTTTGATTGTTTGGTCTCTAGGGTTTTGGATTGAATTAAGGTTCCTAACCTTTTGGTGACCTAAGACCACACGGGTTTACCGTTGCTAATCTTAGGATTTAGAACTGGGTCCATGTATATTAGATCACCTGATAATTGCTACTGCATAATGCCTAAATCTGATAATGTCAGTAACATGATTTCACTTGATGAGGTTGAAATATGGCACCAGATTACGGCATATAAACTTTGTTGATTTGTCTAAAATAACTTGAGGAAGACTTATAAAGGGGGTTCCCAATTTGGCTAGTGGTAAGGGCCTTGTGAGTGGTAACTGCTTGAAAGGGAATTAAATATAATGCACACACAAAAAGACAAATCTTGTTACAACCACGAAACCTATTGAGCTTGTTAGATCTAGGCAACCCAAAAGGGGGGGGGGGGGGGGGGGGGGTGGATTTGG
>JAUMHN010428860.1:0-12470 GCA_032360265.1 Heliamphora ciliata
GGAGCTTTAACTCAAAAATCAAAGTTCGTAGTTGGAGAATCGACCAAAAGGTATTCATCCGAATTAACTATAGTGGCATGGGTTTTGTTTTGATCGTTCGACATCAAAAAGTTTTTATCTAGAGCCTGTTTCAACGATTACCCGTCCAATTTTATTTTTTCAAAAAATCATTTACAAATGAATGATATTTGCAGTTTGCCTCCAACAATTGCTCCCAAGACATGAAGTTCATTTACGTGTTGGCTGGGTGGGAGGGCTCGGCAGCTGATTCTAGAATCCTTAGAGATGCAGTCACCCGACCTAATAGATTGGGGGTCTCAATGGATAAAGTTTTGAGATACTTCCTTTGTGTACAATGTCTTACAAATGTTTTTCTTTAATTATGGTGTAGTGGAACACAGGTTATTACTACTTAGTAGATGGCGGCTACACGAAGGTTTTTCTCTAATTATCGTTACCATCATTTTGATTATCGCTATCATTATCGTTATCATCGTTATTATTGAAAGTCCATATTATTGTCATGCATGTTTTGCCTGTATTACTTTGAGCATTATGTAATATTGTTGATTGTTGCAATAATGTGATAAAATTTGACAAATAAAATGTTCATAGGAATGGATAGCTAAGTTTCAAATACTGGGACAAAAAAGAATTAAAAGATGTACAATTCTAAAGCAAGATGCTTATGGACAAAGTGCGAAGAGGATGCATTGATTTTAGCATTGCTATGCATTGTTAAAGAAGGTTGGAAGGTGAATAATGCATTCAAAGTTGGGTATCTGTCTAAATTGGAGACTAAAATCTTAGAATCGCTACCGAGTACTGATCTTAGAAGTTCACCCCATATTGAGTCCAAGTTAAAATTATAGAAGCACCACTACAACTGTGTTTCATCAATGTTGTCCTATAGCGGCTTTAGTTGGAATAAAACTGAAAAGATAGTAGATGTTGAAAGTGTCTGGGATGCATTTGTGAAGGTAAATTGTTATATGAATATATAGTCTAACATTTGCCATATGATCATTATACAAATAATTGTAGAAGTAATTTTATTTTTTGTTCGTTGTAGCAAGAACTTGACGCAAATGGTCTACGAAACAAGTCATTCCCCTACTATGATTCATGGATGCAAATCTTTGGAAAAGATAAAGCATCTGGGAAATTTGCTGAAGGTCCAAATGAGGCCTCGAATAATATGGTAGATTCTACATTTTCGGATTGTTACATGCCTACTATGAACTTTGAAGTAGTGGATGCAATGGAGACTATTGAAGGTGTAAGTGATAAGCCAAAGGAGAATTCTGCCAAAAAGGTGAACAAGAAAAGATCGAGAGCATCTGAGGAAGTGGTTTGAAGGGTTAACTTATTTTGCTGATAAAATTGAAGAGTTAATTGGCTCAATTAATGAGAAGTTCGATCGGCAAAAAAATGAGATACTCACATGATCTTGCATCCAAGCGGGCAACTTTAAATGAAGAGCTCATGAAGCTCTCTATATCAGTAGATGAACATCTGGATGCATGTGAGATCATAAATCTGTTAGGATTAGTATACTGAAAATCATGTTTTTAATATTTAATTTTATTTAATTTTTTTATTTTATGAGAATATTTATGAGCAATATATGTATATCATTTCTTTAATGTTATGCATGGATGTCCAATATTATGTATAGTATTTAATATAGTGTGTGGAGTACGTCTTGCACACAGAAAATCAGATTTTTGGTTCTTGCAGAATATAAATTTTATATTCACAGTTTAAATGGAAATGGATATATCATCGGTACGACTATGGTACAGAGTTTTAATAGGTTTGTCTTGGCTACAAGGAACAGATAATAGCGTTGTCTATTGTTCCAACTCTCTATACCAGTATACTTTGTGTGTGTTGAACGGAATATTTGGAGTAATTTGTGATGACCCGATTTCTAAACCTTTAGATTAAGAACATTAAATCAATCAAAACTAGGTTTTTATATTAGGGTTAGATCAAGATTAAGAGTCTCAAAGGATTTAGCCTAGAATCGAATCTCAAAACCAAAAACCCTAGAACCCCATAAGAGAAAAGAAAATTATAGTTTGGTTCAAAACAATAACAAAATTTAAGGTAATGACCCAATATGAAGACGTTCACAAATAACAAGGCTCTAAGTCCAAGGAATAGGAAAGCTAAGCACCAACTCAATAATTAAGAAGAAAATATACGCAAAGGCTTGATATTTCATAATTTTCAATAATTGCACGTTTAATCCCGAACTTTTAGATAATTATACTTTTAGCTCAAGACACCCTACAATTGGTAAATCCATGCTAAGCTACACACCTATTACGAAAACACAATAAAATTTCCACACAATCACTCTAGAAGTCATCAATAATCTTAGTCCTAACAAGTTACACGCAAGTCCCTCAATTCTCTCTATCTACACGAAAGCCTCCAAGGTAATTCTCATCTATTTTCTACAACAGACACTAACTCATGAATAAATATACATAAAAATAACTGATTTTAGATTACAGAAATTAGCGACGGTTAGCCGATGAGATCTTAGGTCGCTAGAAGGATGAAAACCCTAACTCAACCCGAAAAACTTAATCTGACTTGGAAATCCTATAGAGACCAAATGCTTAGAGGCAAAGTCCTAATACTCAAAAAAGACTCCTAACATCCTAAATTAAGTAAATAACACAAAATATAAAATTAAAAATAAAAAATTCTCATAATTATGGTAAAATAACCATTTTGCCCATAGTACAGCAAAAAGTCTTAAAAACTTAAATGTTGACACATGGACACCCTAAATAAGATATTTAGATATAATTAAATAACAAAAGAAAAAATAATAATTAAAATAACAAAAATTCCCTTGCATGGCTGGCCACATTGGGATTAGTGCACAAAAATTCACTTTTTGCCTTTTTAAGCTTAAAAATAAGAAAAAAATTGTACAAATTAAGTATTATTATGACTCAAGACTTTTTAAACAAGTAATATGCATAATAATATAATAATATAGGTAAAAAAAGTAAACAAATCATTATTTAAAGTTCCTAAATAATAAATAAGTCAAAAAGTCAATTCTTGTCAAACTAGCTTAATTTGACTTAAAAGCCTACACTTATTTAATTAATTGCTATAAAAATTATAATAATTCATGAAAATACTAAATTAATTATAAAAATACTAAAATAATATATTTTAGTAGGATAAGACACCAAAAGATACACCAAATTAATTGTTTTAGGCATTTTCTTGCACAGTTTAACACCAAAACCTAGATTAAATTCCAAATTAATGCAAAATAAATTTTTAAGACTCCCAAACATGCCCAGCCAAAATCCCTCTTCCCCATGATCTGAAAATGTCAATCACATTTGCCTTCTCATTGCCATGCAACCAATGGAAATAAAAAGGGTTTTAAAAAATAAAATAAAATAAAACTTTCAACCATCATGAACTCCACTACCCTTTTTTGCTATAAATATAAGGCCAAACATTCCCTTCCCTCACTACATATTTCAATCAAGAGAGTGAGAGATTCTAGAATATCAAAAGTCTTAGAGTGTTCATCCATGTTTGAGAGAAGAAATAAGAAGAATAAGAAGGAGGGTCCAAGAATGGAACGTCTTTGGAGACCAAGGAGCATAAAGCTAAGTTCCTAGGCCATTCTTCATTCATTAGGTCCTAAAACAAGTAAGTAAACTCCTTAAAATTCTCTGTCATTCTCCTACAAAATACCCCTCAACCCATCTCTATAAACACCTCTAAGAATAAGAAAACAAAAATTTATCAAAAAGACGTTGTAGGGCCAAAATAGGGACTGTTCATGTTTAAATGGTTTTTGGACATGATTGCATGTGTCTATTCTTGAGTTTAATGGCTTGTATAGGTTCTGGAACTTTAATATATATGTGTACATTACATGCATGCAAAGAAAATACACAAAATCTAAACATATTTTAAGCTAAAACAATCAATCCCTAAATGGCCTGATTTTCTATATATTCTAACTTTCTGCCATAAATTTTAAACTACCATAACTAATTGTAGAAAAATGATCTAAATGTGATTTTTATGTTTAGACCTAGATTTTTAAGATCTCTTTCATACAATATTAGTTTGAAGTGATTTCGTTGGGTAGAACTCCAAATACAATATTTTTACAAAAGAATGTCAGATTCTGACCACTCTGTATTGCAGACATAAAAATCTAGGTTAGAATGAGAACCGAGCTTAGGTCAAAACATACAACTAGTAGATAACATATTTATCTTATTGTCCACCAAAAAAGAGCCACAAATAGGAAGCCTTGGTAGGTCAAAATTCTTTCAAAAGTCACTGTTGTGAATCAGTGACTGACAGAGCTCTCCATCACATATTTTTGTAGGATCAGAAACCTATGTTTTTAATGGTCAAATCCAAAAATGGTTTTCATGATGAATGTAGCTAACATATTAAACTAGATACTGACCAAAAATCAGGCTAAAATACCCTCGGATGGTCCTCTAAAGGTCTTGTGCTTTCTCTGTTAAAAACCAATTCTGTTGAACTTTTTTATACTAACTGAACCCATTTTATAAATTAGTCAAAATCATCAACTTGTTCCAAACAACTAGTCTTAGCACAATACATGAAACTTGTAGGGTACACTTTAAGCTAAAACTTTCCCAAAAATCAGACCCATAACCCTTGATTTGATGCCCCAAAACTTAGGCCAACAAAGGCCCAAATGTTGCACTTTTCTCTGTAAAGTGCTGAATGGTTTTCTCCAAATTAAAATAAATGAGCTTTTCGCCCTAGAATTTGACTTTAGTGTTAAACATGAAAGTTGTAGGAAATATTTTTTTCTAATTAGTGTTCAAAAATAAAAAATTAACTCCATGTCTAAGTATCCCAGAACACTGTTGTAATTTTAAATTTGACACTTGAACATTTTTCTAAATTTGGCTAAGTATATAAGTGGCATGTCATATTGTGGAACTTGAATATATGGATGTTAAATGAATTATGTGAGCGATTGGTATATGAAATTGACAATTTTATGAATAAAAACCATGTTGATAGGTTGAATCCAAGTCACATAAATTATTGCTTGTGCTTTATATACTTGTACTCCATGCACATAAGTTTACAATTCCATGCAAAGCATACACAAGTCATTTTAGCCCACGTTATGATCAATTTATACATAAGAATCGCAAATAGCAGTTGCATATGTCATATCATGTCATCATTGGGTTGGGTTTCGTGGGGTTCACCATTTTGTTTTGAGAAAAAAATGAAAATTGAACCTTATGGTTGGTACCATGATTGATGGAATTAGAATATTGTGATATTGATTATATGCCCTAATTTTTTTTGGAATGATTTTGCCCCAAGTGCTAAATGCACCTTATTGTTTAGGATGTATATTTTTGGTGAAGGCGGTTCGGGTGGCGTAATAATAGGAGTTAGATTTCGCGATTTCACGTTTGACCTTGACCTAAAATTCGAGAGCCTGAGTGTTGATTGATCCACGCTCTTACCTTTAGTGATGACCCTGCTGGACACTTAGTCCGTTACGTAGTCATCCCATGGCTGAAGGAACGCTCTTTGTCGATCGGTAGACTTGGTCAACGTGATTGGGATCATGGGGTTTAGGATGGTTCACCTCGATTCAGGAGAACCTAAAATAACTTAAGTTTAAATTGGGTTAGAAAATAAAATTGGTTGCATCGCATTCATTTGCATCCCGCACTTGTATAATTGTCCTTATATATGCTTACCCTGTCGTAAATGCCAAATTTATTTATCTCATTGACTATAAATTGTACTTGATGTTATATGATATGTGTTGTAGAATATTTTATTATGAGTTTGGTTAGAAAGTTTAGGGAGTTTGCTTCTGAATTTTGGCTCATGGCATTCATACCACAGGTGAGGAAGAAGGACTGTTTGAGGAGGTTGCACCCATTGAAGAAGAAGGCTTCAAGGAACAGAGTGAGTGGTAGGAGCCAGCATACCCCAACAATGCGAATTGAAGAATTTGAATTTCCTCCATTTTTTGTTCTTTTGTTCAGTTTCCACGGGCATATTATAATTTTGTTAAATTCTTTAGAAAACGGTAATCGTTATGTAATTTGAACAAGTTCTGAACCTTTAATGATATAGTACTTATCATATGTAACTACGAATGCATGGCTAGAACATCTTCTTTAATTATAATTATGTATGTTCCAACATGCTCAATAGACGGGGCGTCACATAATTAATTTTATACTAACTATATAAATTAATTCACACCCCAAAGTTATTATGAATAATGTTTAAGTTCTTAATTTTGAAACAATTATTGATTTACGTATATTTAATATTTGTTATTTTGATTCATTAGAGGGTGTGATCTTATGTGGGTCTATATTCCCGCTTAGTTGGATAACGGTATTATTTATATGGTGAATATTAATTATTGACGGAATCCACGTCTCGAATGATCAGGATTGACAATACCCCTTAAGAAAGCTTATAAGTTTTGACCAGGCCAAACCCTATAGGTGAATTTGATTATCCGGCGGTCAAATAAATTAAGCGGAAGGATTTAAAGAATTTTAAGATACCGATTAAATTAAATTTTCGGTAATTAAATTTAATTGGCAGGTATCAAAAATCTTAACGTGGGGTGAAATGATAAGTATTTAATAACAGGAGCTCAATGCAAGAAGGTTTTGAGATTATGAGTCAAACTGCAATTATAGTTCTTTAGTGATGTGAACTGTAATTCAGTGTTTTATGAAAATTGTAGAAATCGCTACAAAATTTTCATAATTATAGATACCGCTATGAGGTTTGCTTAATTGCAGAAATCACTGATGGGTGTCTGTGTTCCACTAGAAGTTTTACTCATAATTACTCCACAGGTCACTACTGTAACCCTATAAATATTCAGGTAAGCTGAACTAGTTTCATAACTTGTCTCCAAGACAAACTGTTCAGGTTCTGCCGATACCAATTCTTGATAGATTGTAACCCATACTACATTCAAGAATCTCATAAGGGAATACAATAAAAGGTCTAACGGGAGTTTCAACTCGAAATCAAATCGTAGTTGAAGAATCGACATGTAAAAAGGTATTCTTCTAAATTAACTGTGGTTGCACGTATTTTAATTTTGATCGTTTGTCATCAAGAGTTATATCTGGAGCCCGTTTCGGTGTTTTCCCGTCCAGTTAATTTTTATCCAAAATCATTCACAAAAATAATGATCTTGGTTGTTTTGCCTTGAAAAATTGGTACAAGAGCCGTTTTATTTTTTGTTTACGGTTATCGGGGCTGGGTAGTTTTAGAACTGTACTAACTTGGTTTTGCAGGCGTTCTAATTTCAGTTTTATAATTATCATTTATTTCATATTTGATTGAATGGTTTTGAATGATGATTATTCTTTTTAATCACAGGGGTTGACCGTGATAGATCGAATGTGAACTTTCGAGACATAGGATCGATGCAATAGCTAGTTTCTATTTTTAAAATATCTATTTAGATTATTTAAGAATATATTAAATATCCAAGAACACGAAGAACGAAGACAGCACTTGCAGTGATTTCGGATTTTTACGGGCTATAGATCGCGGTAAGTTTTTAACGATTTTAAATGGTTTTTATGAGGTTTCTATAGTATTTATGCATTAAAAACAGCAGCAAAAATAAGTCAAAAATAGCGAATAAAATTAGCAAAATAGCACCACTATCAGCGGCTTTGCCAGCAACTGTTAGGCGACGATTTTGATAATTTTTGGTCATTTTTGGGTTTATTTTTTGAACAACTTTTTAGGCATAAAATAGCAGCAAACATATCTTCAAATACTATCTAAAAACTAGAAAAAAAAATGGGCCCAAAAAAGAAAAAATAGACGGCAAAAACAAGCAGCATTCCAGCGGCGTCACCGATGTTCAGCGCTGTTCGAGGCATTCTTCAAAGCATCATGTGGTTGAATATTTGAACTATTTTTTTAAAAATGAACACCAAAGAACCACCAAAAAAATCCAAAAGGGCAGCAGAAACAGGCGGCGGCGCTGGTGGGGCGACGGTAACAACTTCAGGCAATTTTTTTGGAAATTTCTTAGCAGAAAAATTTTACTTTTTGAGAGCTTTCTTTTGGTATAAAGAACTTCAAAAACGGAGTTCGGATGCGGCGGCAAACGTTGCCTGAAGGTGGCAGCACAAGGCGGCGCCAGCAGTGGCTCGGCTGTTCCCCAGGGCTGTTTTGATCGATTTTTGATATGTTTGATATTGATACAATATATCTGTATATATCGACCAGTATTAGGAAATCCTGATGCAATCGGGACATAGAATCAGAGACGAATAGAAATTATTACAGCTTATCTTCAATAGGAGATTGAAATGCTTTAACGTTTTACTTAGATCATAAAATCAGAATATATACATATTGGGTTTATATATATATGAATTGCGCGGATGATTGCATATCTATTTTATTTATCCTGTTAATTTAATTAATTTAAAATTTTAGTTTTAATTAAAATATTTTGAATGTAAAGATATTTTATTTTTTTTACAAAATATCACGTTTAAGATGATTTTTCATAAAATCAGTTATCTTGGAAAAACGTGAGAATTAATTCTGAATTTTTAGATTAATTAAATAAAAAAATATTTAATCGAAATAAATTATTATTTTTTAAAAAATATGGAACAAAAAATAAAATAAATAAATGTCCTTAATCACTACCTTGGCTAAAAAGCTGAAGAAAAAACTGTACATTTATTAAATTTTATTTGTTACTATTTAAACACGAAAAAATAGTTTGGCAAATCGAAATCTTTGGAATTGTGTACACGGAAAGATATTTGATTCTTTCAGATTGTGTGGTTTTCAAAATTAATAAATTTATTTTAATTAAATAAATTTTTATAAATCTCAAAAATATTTTAAAAATATAAGTGAGAGAGATAATTTATTCATAGATAAATTTCGCAATCTTCATCGCCAGTTTGTAGGCGATGCAATTAAATCTTACATGTTGGCAGTAGGCCTTTTCTCCCCATCGTACAGATTAATTACCGTATCGCTAGTACAAACCTCATTTAGGGATAATTCTAGATAATTGTTAGTATGGATTACTTTTCCATCTGAATGGTTCATTGCGAAGCGATTGATTTGGGATTTGATGATAGTTAACACTTAGTTATATATAATAATATTATCTCCATATGAGTCACTGCTATTATATACTCGACCGAAACTTTGTCAGCTATTTAGTTTTACTTGACATGGTCAGTTGTCTAGATAGTAAAATTAAAAAAAAATGGCCTGTCTAAACTAACGATGGATAGTAGACGTCCTTCCATCTAGGCATACTATTCATAGGATTTTAGGCTGCTGATGAATTAATTTTAAAATGGTAGAGGGAATCAAATTAAATTAAACTCAAAGTTGTACTCGTCATAATTAACAGTTATTTTAATTATGTGATTCTTAAGATTAAAATGTGTTTCAACCCACTCGCTTCTATACTCAAAGAAAACAAACTTACATGGCCAAATTATGTTAACTGAAAATGAAACTTGGACATTGTCTTAACTGTCGAGGATTACAAGTTTGTATTAACAGAGATATGTCCACCGGTACCTGATGTGGGGGCGACTGAAAGGGAAACTCAGGCCCATCAGAAGTGACAGAAAGTTGACCAGATGGCTCGCTGTTACATTTTGGCTTCAATGCCAAATATTTTACAGCATCAGCATCAGTCTATGCTTAGTGCCTATGACATGATTATGAACCTCAAAGATATGTTTCGGGATCAAAATTGTGCTGCTAATTAGGTGGCCATGAGATCTCTAATGAATTGTTTGAGCTGGTTCATTCTGATGTGTGTGGTCCTATGATAATCTGAGCTAGATGTGGCTTTAAATACATCATTAGTTTCATTGATGACTACTCAAGGTATTGATATATTTACCTGATGTACCGTAAGTCTGAATGATTTGAGAAATTTAAAAAATTCAAGGCGGAGGCAGAGAAGCATCTGGGTAAAAGTCTCAAATCACTATGATCCGACCGTGGTGGGGAATACCTCTTTGGAAAGTTTAAGGACTACTTGTCATCAAAGGAGATTACATTCCAGTTGATTGCACCTGGCACTCCGTAGCAGAATGGTGTAGCAGAAAGAAAGAATATGACTCTTATGGAGATGGTAAGGTCCATGATGAGTTATTCAGGTTTACCCGATTCATTTTGGGGGCTCTCTATAGAAACAGCAGTTTACATTCTGAACTTGGTACCTTCTAAGTCAGTACCTTCTACTCCCATAGAATTGTGGACCAGGCATAAGCTTAGTTTGAAACACATTCGAATTTAGAGGTGTCCAATACATGTGCTGAATGGAAACGCGGGAAAGTTAGAACTGAGGATAAAAGTCTATTTTTTGTGGAGTATCCCAAAGGAATGAATGGTGGTCTGTTTTATAATTCTAATGATCAGAAAGTCATTGTTGGTACCAATGCCCGATTCTTAAAACATGAGTATATTATAGATCACAGGCCCAATAGCAAAATTATTTTGAAAGAACTTAGAGAAAATACCAGTAGAATGGAAAAGGAACCACATGTCACTAATATTTTATTATCTCGTCATAGTAAAAAGATTATCAGAACATGTGCAAATCATGAACAAGGTGCTGAAGCATAGGGTTCAGATTCTGCACGACGTGTTACTGCTAGTACACAGACACATGTAGTGCCTTGTTGTAGTAGGAGAGTTGTTCATCAATCTGATCAGTATATGTTCTTGGGAGAGTTTTTTGACAAGATCCTGACAGAACTAGATATCGAACCCTGTAACTATAATGAAACACTTCAAGACAAAGACGCAATTCTTTGGTAAATGGCAATAAATTCAGAGATAGAATCTAGGTATTCTAATCAGGTCTGAAAACTTGTAGAACCACCCGAATGGATAAAATTCATTGGATGTAAGTGAATATACAAGAAGAAGAGAGGAGCAGACAAGAAGGTTAAAACCTTCAAAGATAGGCTTGTACAAAAGGGTTCACTCAGAAAGAAGGGATCGATTATGAGAAAACTTTTTCGTCCGTAGCCATGCTTAAGTCTAGCTGGATTATCTTATCCATTGTTGCTCATTTCGATGATGAAATTTGGCAAATAGATGTCAAGAAAACTTTTCATAATGGAAGTCTTGATGAGTGTATCTATATGGTAAGACCAGACGATTTCATAGCAAAAGGCCAGGAGCACATGTTGTGCAAACTTAAGAGATCCATTTATAAACTTGAGCATGTATGAGGTCTTAAAACACTTAGTTTGATCAAACCATAAAGTCTTATGATTTTGATCAGAGTCCGAATGAGTCCTGTATATACAAAAAGTGTGACGAAAGCGTGGTAATCTTCCTAATACTTTATATAGACGATATCTTGCTCATTGAAAACGATGTGAGGGCATTATCTATGGTTAAAGTATGATTATCTAGACAATTCGATATGAAGGACTTGGGAGAAACCAGTCACATTCTTGGGATCAAGCTTGTGCGAGATCGAAAACAAAAGATGTTGGACTTATTACAAGTAAAGTATATCGATGATTTCCTTACTCGTTTTAGCATGCAAGATTTCAAGAATGTGTTTCTCTCTTTCAAGCATGGAATCATTCTATCCAAAGATTAATGTTCTATGACACCTGCAGAGATAGAAAAGATGAAGACTGTTCCTTATACTTCGGCAGTAGGAAGCCTCATATATGCTATGTTTTGCACCCGACATCTGCTTTGCTGTTGGCATGGTTAGCAGATATCAGTTTAACCCAAGGCAAGAGCATTGGACTGCGATAAAAAATATAATCAAGTACCTGAAAAGGACTAAAGATTGTATGTTGGTTTACCAAACAGATAGTCTAGTACATTTGGGATATACAGACTCAAATTTTCAGTCTGACAAGAATTCCTGCAAGTCTACCTCAGGATGTGTGTTTACCTTAGGAGTGAGGCTATAAGTTGGAGGAGTATCAAGCAGTCTTGCATTACTGATTCCACTTTTGAGGTCAAGTACGTGCCAGCTTCTGAAGCGGCCAAGGAGGCCGTTTGGCTCAGGAACTTTCTGTTGGATTTAAAAGTAGTACCTTCAGTTCAGTCGGCTATTACACTTTATTGTGATAATAGCGGAGTAGTTGTAAACTCGAATGAGCAAAGGGTCCACAAGAAAGGAAAGCACATTAAGCTTAAGTATCACCTGATACGAAAAATTATACAGAGAAGTGGTGTAGCTGTGACCAAGATTGCATCAGGAGACAACCTTGCAGATCCTTTTACAAAGAGCTTACGGGCTAAGATTTTTGATAGTCATGTAGAGGGCATGGGAGTCAAATGTATAGTAGCATGATTTTGAGTATAAGTGGGAGATTGTTATGGTTGGTATACTGAAAATTATATTTTTAGTATTTAATTTTATT
>JAUMHN010428871.1:0-12469 GCA_032360265.1 Heliamphora ciliata
TAGTTAGTTGAATGAGCCCTTACTTAACCATTATTGCAAACGAGAGCCTCGATCTTCAAAACTTTGTTAAACGTGGACGTTGACAGATATTCTAAGCCGTGACATCATGAAGAAATCTACTTCACGCTTGAAGAGGTGTTAAGAGATTTTCGTACATCATCTCAGTTTCCCATGAAAGCGCTGAGGCCTAATGACGTAATATCTTGACGATCGTTGTTACTTATAGATTTATGGGGCAAAGCTTTGAAGGTCGACAAACAAAAGAATGCGCGGGGTTAGAACATCTTAGGGCAGAACCCAGGTGGTTCAAAGATAGGTTGGTGAGGTTAAACAGTCATGGTTAAGGCAATTACTGTTGACACAAATTGAGTGGTCATTTGGGGTTCAATTGTAGGCAAAACAAGAGGAGGACAGTGAACAATACTTTAAACAAGTGTCCTCGAAACTAATCAAGTACAATCAAATTATGATAAAGGAGATACCAAAAGGGGCAGCCTAACTAGATACTTTGCTATCACGCCGTAACATCAGGGCCACGGAAAACCCACCCAAAACACCCATTTTAGAAAATAGGTTTTACAGTTGGAGATCAAAGCATACAACTTTTGGATAAAAGTCCCCACAGTTCAACTCTCATAAACTGTAAACATGCATTCTTATACATGAATAAACATATCGCCTAAAGGCGTACAAAATCAGCCATCACAGGCGTTACATGTAAAAGTACGTGTACAAAAAAATAGGAAAAACTACAGTAAATCTTCCATTACCTCTGCAACTAGGTTAACTCCTCATGCTCACCTGAAAAGGTTTTATAGCAAAATCTCACACCGTGAGCCGAAGCCCAATAGAACATAGACAATAAAACTGTAAAGCAGGCTGTGCAATTACACACACTCGGGCTCAACCACATGAGCCAAAAAGATTTTTCTTCCAAAACTACAAGTTTTTCGTCAGACTATCACGAGTCTCAAAAAGGTTTTATCTCATAAAATCCCACATTTTTCATCCTTCAAACTATGCATGTCATTCTAACACATATCATGCCACAGTTAAGGGAAAGCTGTAAATAAAACAGTGAACTTCACTCAGGCCACTTAGCTGAGGAGAAAGATATAAATGTAGTCCTATGTACCGACTCTGCCACATCAACAAAGGTAACAACTATAGACTTTCGTCCATTACCCTAAACCCGTAGGCTTAGTAATGACAAGTTCTATACGGAGTTACAACCACAACACCATTAACGGAGGCAACTGACTTAGTTTATGGGGTCACACCCGAGGGCACTAAGCACCTCCACAACCACTGAGTTTACGGGATCACAACCCAAGGGCACTAAGCACCCACACAATCTCATTTACGGGGATTAACCCAAAAGCACGTAGGGACCTACTCTGCGCACGTTTTTGGACTTACACCGAGGAGCAATAGAAGCCTAACTCAACACACTCACTTTCACGATACATCTATGGAAACCATTTTAAAACCCATCGTAGCTCAACTACGAAAACCCGTAAAACAGTTTATACAACACATGTATAAAAGAGATCCAATCCATCAAAATAGATATCGCGTACCCGAAACATGTATACAACCGATAAAATGCGTAAAAACCCCACGTTTACCCAAAAATCATGGTTACACATGAAAATCACAATTGATGTATTTTCTACTTGGTGAAAACACGTATAATCACATATATCACCCTTATACAGTAGTAGGGTCTAGAATCCTACCTCAGAGAGTTAAGAACTCAACGTTTCAAAACTGAACGGCGTCAGAACGAGAATCTGATCGATTGGATGCGAAGCCCTCGTCCCCAATAGCAAGGATCCACAAAGGAATCAACAACAAACCAAGCCCCGAGCCCTCAAAACTAGAAAGAAGGTAGAGAAAAGGGAAACTTAGGTCTGAAGAAAAGTTTTTGTCTCAAAAATACCGCCACTGGAGCCTTTATAGAAAAATAAAAAATGCACTGTTCAGTTGACCGAATTACTGAGTTCAATCGATCGAACTCAGAAAAACCAGTTCAGCCGACCGAACTGGACCCCCCAGTTGACCGAACTCAACAGCAGAGGCGTACTAGAATTTGCTACTGTTTTAAGGCTCAAAAACCAACCCAACCAACCTAAACAAGGTTCGGGAAAGCATAAAACACATTTACACATGCTATTCTACCACTTTAAAGCATAAACCATGTATCGAGGCTATCATATACTGGAATAAAAGCGTCACGTATATAAACAACTCAAAATTAAAAGGTTCAGGGTCTCACAACTCTCCCCCCTTAAAGAATTTTGTCCCCGAAATTCGCAACGAGGTCGCTAGGTAAACAGGTCTGGGTATCTAGCTCGCATGCCATACTTGAGCTCCCATGTCGCTTCCTCAACCTCGTGATGACGCCATAGGACCTTGACATAAGCAATTGTTCTCTCCCGCAACACCTGCTCCTTTGTATCAAGAATCCTCACTGGACGCTCCTCGTAAGTAGCATCCTCATTAAACCGCAGCTCAGCCCAATCTAACACATGTGAAGGATCGGGTTCGTACCTCTGAAGTATAGAAACGTGGAACACGCTATGCACAGATGCTAACTAAGGTGGCAAAGCCAAACGATAAGCAACCTCACCAATCCTCTCGAGGATCTCTAATAGTCCAATGAAACGCGGTGATAGCTTCCCGCTACGACCAAATTTCATTCAACCTCTACGTGGTGAGACCTTCAGAAACATATGATCCCCCACTGCAAACTCCAAAGGTCGCCACCTCTGATCTGCATAACTCTTTTGGCGGCTCTGCGCTGTCACGAGGCACTGGCGAATCACGGTAACCTTCTCCGTCGTCTCCCGTACCATGTCGAGTCCCAAGACTGTGGTCTCTCTCACATCTGTCCAACACACGGGTGTTCTACACAGTCTACCATACAAAGCCTCATACGATGCCATCCCAATACCGGACTGATAGTTGTTGTTGTATGCAAACTCTGCCAACGGTAGATGATCCTTCCACGAACCTCTGAAATTAAGGACACAAGACCTCAGCATATCCTCCAAAGTCTGCATAGTCCTCTCTGACTGGCCATCCGTCTGGGGGTTAAAAGCAGTATTGAACGTCAAGTTCGTCCCTAAGGCCTCCTACAGACTCTTCCAAAAACGCGATGTGAAGCGCGGGTCTCGGTCAGAAACAATAGACACTGGCACTCCATGTAATTGGATTATCTATCTGACATACAAATGACTGATTCTATCCACTGATTCCTTCACTCGGATGGGGAGAAAGTGTGTAGACTTCGTCAACCTATCAACCACAACCCATACGGCGTCGTGTCCCATAGGTGACCGAAGAAGTCCTGACACAAAGTCCATCGTGACATGCTCCCACTTCCACTCTGATATAGGCAACGACTGTAGCAATCCTGCCGGTCTCTGGTGTTCCACCTTTACTTGCTGACAGGTGAGGCATCGGGAAACAAACTGGAACACATCTCGCTTCATTCCCATCCAATAGAACTGACGACGTAAGTCATAGTACATCTTCGTGCCTCCAGATGCATGAAAAGATGAGAATGATGACACTCAGTAGAAGATCAGCTCGGCATGACTCTGGCACGAACAACCTCCTAGCCAACCTCAAACTCTGATCAGAACCCACAATCCATCCTGTTGTATCCTCGCCACTAGCAACGCGGTCTTGTATCATCTGAGCCTCCTGATCCATCTGTTGAACCTCTAGCACACGTGAGCTCAAAGCAGGTCGTGAAACTACAAAGAACAAAGTAGCACCCGTCGCGGTCTCCCTGAGGCAAAGATCAAAGTCTCCAATCTCTCCAAGCATGCCCCACTCACGTATAGCCACAGAAGCTAACGATCCATGAGATCTCCTGCTAAGAGCGTCATCCACCACATTGGCCTTCCCTGGATGATACTGTAAGTCAAAGTCATAGTCCTCTAACAACTCCATCCATCGTCGCTGGCGCAAGTTCAGGTCCTTCTGCGAAAAAAAGTATTTCAAACTCTTGTGATCGGAGAACACCTCAAAATGCTCATCATAAAGATAGTGACGCCATGTCTTCAAGGCAAAGACCACGACTGCCAACTCCAAGTCGTGTGTAGGATAGTTCTTCTCATGCGTCTTCAATTGTCGAGAACCATAGGCTACAACCTTACCTCCCTGCATCAAAACACATCCAAAATCGTCATGTGATGCATCACAGTACACCGTATACCCCAAGCCTCGCTCTGGAATGATCAACACTGGTGGACTAGTCAACCTCGTCTTCACCTCCTGGAAAGCTGACTCACATGACTCACTCCAAACAAGCATAACTCCCTTCTGCGTCTGACGCATCATTGGTGCAGCGAGTCTAGCAAAGTCCTTCACAAACCATCGGTAGTAACCTGCTAAACCCAGAAAACTATGAATCTCGAAGACATTCTTCGGTCGCTCCCAACCTGTCACTGCTTCTGTCTTCGATGAATCCATAGCTACTCCGTCTGTTGACACTATGTGTCCCAAAAATCTCACCTCAGACATCCAGAACTCGCACTTCTCGAACTTTGCGTACAAGCGGTGCTCTCTCAGAAGCTGTAGAACGATACGCAAGTGATCCTCGTGTGCCTCCCTAGTGGGTGAATATATCAATATATCATCCACAAATACCACCACAAAACTGTCCAAGTAAGGATGAAAGATCCGGTTCATCAATCCCATGAACGTAGCAGGTGCGTTCGTCAGACCGGACGTCATAACCAGAAACTCATAGTAACCATAGCGAGTCTGGAAGGCGGTCTTCGCTATGTCCTCGTCCCTGATTCTCAACTGGTGGTATCCTGATCTCAAGTCAATCTTCGAGAAGCAGCTTGAACCCCTTAGCTAGTCAAACAAGTCGTCTATCCTCGGCGTCGGATACTTATTCTTCACTGTCACTTGATTTATCTTTCGATAATTGATACACAAACGCAGAGATCCATCCTTCTTCTTTGCAAACAGAGCAGGAGCTCCCCACGGTGAAGTACTCGGGCATATAAACCCCCTGTCTAGCAACTCCTACAACTGTACCTTGAGTTCACGTAACTCAACAGGTGCAAAATGATAGGACGGCATAGATATGAGAGTAGCTCCGGGAACTAGGTCAATAGAGAACTTTACCTCACGGCTTGGTGGTAACTCAAACAGATCGTCAAGGAAGACATCTGAGTAGTCGTGCACCACCGGAGGTAACTCTCATCGAACTCCAACCTCCTCATCCAACATGAGAGCTGAGAAAAGGAAACCCAGGTTGCCCTGGTTCCACACATCACTAGGCAAAGACATCAAACCCTCATCCCGGTCTCCCACAAAATAGAAATAATCTCCCGCCGGTGTACAAATCGTTACCCTCCGTCGATCGCAATCGATAAAGGCACCATAGGTGGTCAGCCAATCCATTCCTAGGATGACATCGAACGCAGTCATGTCTAGAATGATAAGGTCAAACTCTAAACAACGACCGGCAACCTCCAAAACACAAGATCTACAGACAAAACTCAACGTCACACTCCCACTAACTGGAGTCTCTACACTCAAGGTACTAACCAACCAGTCCATTTGCAACCCCAATGCAAATGCGAAAGCAGAAGATATAAACGAATGTGATGCTCCAGTGTCAATAAGAACACTAGCCCATGATCTGAAGACTAAAAGAGTACCTCTAATCACGGAGGTGGTAGCGACAGCATCGGGTACGATCGGTGCCCTGGATGAACTAGGATCTGTAAGAACATAAGCTCTGGCTGGCCCACTGCGGCCCAGCACTGCCGACTGCCTGCCCGAATGCACTGAAGCTCCTCCCTATGCAAAACGGGACGTCTGAGCTTTAGGCTGTGAATACATTTGTCTCCCCTAGCCTGATGGAACCGCTGGTGCGCCTGCTGAACTTCGCACACTCCCTCCTCTGGGGCAGTCCCTACGGATGTGCCAAGACTGGCCACACTTAAAACATACCACTGGACCTCTCCCATGAGCCTGCGACTGCGACTGTGACTGTACAGGCGCTGCACTATGGCACCCTACCGCACGATGCCCTAGCCGTTGGCATCTATGACAAACAAGCGCTCTCTAATCCGACCTTCCCGTTGAAGCTACGGGTGGCGCGGATGTAGAAGACTGTGGCGGATACGACCCCACTGGATGAGAACTCAGACCAGATGTCCGTCGACGCTTGTCCCCGCGTCCCTGGAACTGTGTACGTCCCCCATCTAAGTGATCCCTAATGTCCCCGTCTCTGCGCATCTCGTTTAGAGTATCCTCCACTTTCATGGAAATCTCCACCAGCTCGGTAAAGACTTGCATCCTGAACGCTGCCACTCTGTCACGAATAGCGGGCCTCAAACCCCTCTCGAATCTTTTTGCACGGAACTCATCAGTAGGTACGATCTCCTATGCAAATCGGGATAGGCTAGTAAACTCAACCTCATACTCAATCACTGCCATCGCTCCCTACGTCAGAAATAGGAAGTCCTCTCTGTAGCGATCCCTCAGAGTCGCTGGAAAGTATTTCTCCAGAAATACCTTCGTGAATGCCTCCCAAGTGCCTGCGATTGTGGTCTTGGCAAACATCCACCACATATGAGCACTCCCTCTCAGCTGGAAGGCGTCACATATAACCCTCAGATCATCTTCCTCAATTTGAAGCAAATCCAGAATCCTGGTAACCAGCTTCAGCCACTCAGTGGCAACCGTGGGATTGGGATCCCCAGAAAAGGTAGGAGGGTCCAGACGGTGAAATTCACGCATCACAACCATCGCCCTCGGCTCAGGTATGGTCTCTCTCCCCTAGAGGCCTAAGCCAGTTACCGGATGGAGCCGACCATCTCACGCAACAGATCTCCCTCAGCAACAGGTCCTTGGGGTGCATTAGCGTCCCCAACATCTGGGACAAGAACATCCCTTCGGCCAGAACCACGGCCACGGTCTCAACCTCGGCCTCGTCCTCCCCGCATGGACATAACTCTGTACGAAAGCAACATAACCGAATAAGAATTCATACAACATGTTATTGCTAACGTAAAAGACAGATAAGCATGCTAACACATAGCCACGTAATATCATGTCATCACATCTCACATATCGAGAAGAACCGACAAGAAGGACTCGTCCATCTGGATAACCTACTTAGATTCTTTGCTAGAAATCACGTCCGCGAAACGCATCTCTAACATGGCTCCCAAGTATGTTAATCAAAGCACCCGAAGGGAAGACTAATTAATCCTAAGGTCCAACCTCCATACCCACGTATACACCACAAGCTATCATGCTATGTTAGGAAAATGTTGTAACACATGGAATCAAGCACGCATACATCCTCACAAGGTGATGTACCCTCTTTCCCATGGCTCATAGGTATTTGAACCCAGAGCTCTGATACACCAAGTTGTCACGCCCTAACATCAGGGTCATGCAAAACCCCACCCAAAACACCCATTTTAGAAAATAGGTTTTACAGTTGGAGATCAAAGCATACAACATTTGGATAAAAGTCCCCACAGTTCAACTCTCATAAACTGTAAACATGCATTCTCATACATTAATAAACATATCGCTTAAAGACGTACAAAACCAGCCATCACAAGCGTTACATGTAAAAGAACATGTACAAAAAAATAGAAAAAACTACAGCAAGTCTTCCATCACCTCTGCAACTAGGTCAACTCCTCATGCTCACCTGAAAAGGTTTTACAGCAAAATCCCACATCATGAGCCGAAGCCACAATAAAACTGTAAAACAGGCTATGCAATTACACACACTAGGTTTAACCACAGGAGCCAAAAAGATTTTCCTTCTAAAATCACAAGTTTTTCGTCAGACTGCCACGAGTTTCAAAAAGGTTTTATATCGTAAAACCCCACATTTTTCATCTTTCAAACTATGCATATCATCCTAACAGATATCATGCCATAGTTAAGGGAAAGCTGTAAATAAAACTGTGAACTCCACTCAGACCACTCAGCCGAGGAGAAAGATTTAAATGTAGTCCTAAGTACTGACTCTACCACATCGACAAAGGTAACAACTATATACTCTCATCCATTACCCTAGACCCGTAGGCTTAGTATTGACAAGTTCTATACGGAGTTAGACCAACAACACCATTAACGGAGGCAACTGACTTAGTTTACGGAGTCACACCCGAGGGCACTAAGCACCCACACAACCTCATTTACGGGGATTAACCCAAAGGCACGTAGAGACCTACTCTGCGCACATTTTTGAACTTACACCGAGGAGCAATGAAAGCCCAACTCAACACACTCACTGTCACGGTACATCTATGGAGAACATTTCAAAACCCACCGTAACTCAACTACGAAAACCTGCAAAATAGTTTATACAGCACATGTATAAAAGAGATCCAATCCATCAAAATGGAGATCTAAAATCATTTCTAACAAAACGTTTAAAAGGCGAGACTCAACCACACGGGTTAGCTCCAAATCTCCAAAAGCACGTTTTTCACCATTTTCACAAAACACCTCATTTTCAGATCTCCTTTTGAAAACTATGGATACCGTGTACCCGAAACATGTATACAACCGAGAAAAGGTGTAAATACTCCACTTTTACCCAAAAACCACGGTTACACATGAAAATCACATTTGATGTATTTTTTACGTGGTGAAAACACGTATAATCACATATATCACCTTTATACAGTAGTAGGGTCTAGAATCCTACCTCGGAGAGTCAAGAACTCGACGTCTCAAAACTGAACGGCGTCAGAACGAGAATTCGATCGGATGGATGCGAAGCCCTCAGCCCCGATAGTAAGGATCCACAAAGGAATCAACAACAAACCAAGCCCTGGGACCTCAAAGCTAGAGAGAAGGTAGAGAAAAGGGAAACTTAGGTCTGAAGAAAGGTTTTTGTCTCCAAAACACCGCCACTGGACCCTTTATAGAAAAACCAAAAATGCATTGTTCAGTCGACCGAACTACTGAGTTCAGTCAACCGAACTCAAAAAAACCAGTTCAGTCGACCGAACTTGACCCCCCAGTCGACCGAACTCAACAGTCGAGGCGTACAAGAATTTGCTACTATTTTAAGGCTCAAAATCAACCCAACCAACCTAAACAAGGTCTGAAAAAACGTTAAACACATTTACGCATGCTGTTCTACCACTTTAAAGCATAAATCATGCATCGAGGCTGTCATATACTGGAATAAAAGTATCACGTACATAAGCAAATCAAAATTAAAAGGTTTATGGTCTCACATTTGCCCTGAAGTTACGTCGGCCTAACGTACTTCAATTCAAGCATCCAAGTCGACTTCCCAGGTTGGGATTTTAAGAGTGTACAAAGAATTCGCAAAATCACTGCAACAGACTGTGGTTTCAGAGGCAAGAGAAATGAATGATGGCAAAAGATTTTATCAATGTCGAATGCTTGAAATGGGTACTTAACAAAGAATTGATATCGAGTTCTTCAAGAGAAGAGTTAGTTCAAGTATGATGACTCGGTTGAGAATCAATATACGAATACCGGTCATTATCGAGGCATGAAAACTTTGAGGAGAAAGGTATTTTCTAGGATTGAATTTCGAATAGGATTATCAACAAGACTTGGGTGCATAAGAGTTACCGACTGTAGACACCCCAATTTGACCCCGCCCAATCTTAGGTGAATCCGATGATGAAAACAAGTGGAATAGTGCCTCGATACAATCCTCATGAAGTGATCTAAGCACGGTATTTGAACCTGAAACCTTCAAACCAATAAAATTTTGTCGAACCATCGAAACTTGCTGCCCAAGTAAGGCGACCGCCATAGAACTTTGTAGAAACCCAAACCAAAAGTAGCGACCGCCACATTTCATCATGGCAACCGCCAACTCCCATTGTGGCGACCGTCATAGAACTTTGTAGAACCTTCCAAAAACATGGCGACTGCCAACTTGCATTTTGGCGACCGCCAACTTCAAATGGCCTAGCGTGTCCCTTAAACGTGGCAGCATCTTATTGGCTGATGAACTCTATAAATACTGTACCTCAGCATACGTTTTCAGTACGAATTTTGAGTGAGGGAGACTCTACCGATACATTGAGCGATCCCGAGCTCCGACGCCGAAGTCCTGCCGAAATACCGAGTCCCAAACCTCTAATACCTGCAATTGAAATCTTAGCTTGGAATCAGCAACCGAGGATTAAAGCACATTCCCCAATTTGAGGATTCCACGACTCAGGTACTTCGTTTGGATCCCCTGTCTTTCTAACTCCGATTCTTCTCTCTTGGGGTGACCGGGTTAAGATTCAATTTTAATTTGCATGTTCCTCCATTTATATAGTTAATCTTGTTTATTTCATAGAATTTAATTGTTTTTTTACTTCTTTTATTGTTAATTCTTTCGCACTCACGCTTAACACATTGTAATTTTCATTTGTATTCAATAAATGGTGCTAACATATTTTGGCAATTACAACTTAATAATATTGTTAATTGTTGTAATAATGCACCTACATTTATGTAAATGTAGTGATTAATGCTACATTTCACATTTAAGCTAAATAGTTATTTTTTATTTCTTTTATCTTTCTAGCACTAGTTTAATTTTCTTTACTAGTATTTATTTTTATTTATTTTTCTTTTCTAGTAATTTTTATTTAATGTCTTTTTCTTTTAAATATTAGTTTAATGTCTTCTTTCCCTTTATTTCTTTTATTTGCAATGTAATTTTAATTTACTTTCAATGTACCATTTTCTTTTTCTTTATTTTCTTTCTTTTTATAATGTTAGCTTAACATTCCTTTATTAGCCTTTAGTTTTTTTTCTTTTTCTTTTAACAATAGTGTAATTTTTCTTTCTAGTATTTTATTTTCATTTTTATTATTAGCTTTATTTTCATAAAATGTTCTATTTTATTTTTCTATAACTTTATTTTATTTTTCTAATACTTATCTTATCTTTCTTTTCTTTTCTTTTCTTTTCTTTTCTTTTATTAAATCTAAAAATTACAAGAGGCTTTTAAATTAATTTTTATCTTTAAATGGTATTATAATTTTTCCTTTTAATAATGGTTAAAATTCTATCATCCTTCTCATATCTTCTATTTTCTTCCCATTTTCCTTTAATTCTCTGTTATAAATATAAAATGTTAATAATCAAATTGTCTTTTATTTTTCAAAACCTTCTTCTGTTAGCTTAATTTTTTCTTTTTTTTATTAACCACAAAAAGTACAAAATCATAAAAATACCTTTTATGCTAGTTAATGTTCTTACTATTTTTCTTATTTTCATCTTTTATGTAAATAGTCAGGTTTTTTTTTAGTTTGAAAGCATTTTCTAAACCCTTTTTGTTTTGCCCTAATTAATCTTTTGTAAGTTTTCTTTCATCTCTTTCTTTTTTTAAAAAAATTAAAATTTCAAATATTTGCGTATTAATACAAAATGTTTGTTATTAGATTTTATTATTTTGGTTAGTTTATAACATAAGACGTTTTACATACTTTTTACAACTTTTAGGTAATAATATGCATATTGTACATATTGTGTAGTTTATTTTTGTGCAATTCATTTTAGATAATTTTAGCAATTTAGCATGTTTGTTCTTTTAACCAAATCATATTAATTTAGATTGCTTAAACAATATTGCATGTGGGTATATTTCATGTATCCTTTAAATAGAAATTGCATGCCATACGATTTAGAATTTTCCTTTTAACTCTAATTTGTTTTGGAATGTTATGTACACATTTTATGTATTTTTTATATTTGATTTTAGATGTTCTCTCTTTGCCTCTATTTTTTTTATTTGCATGCATTTGAGAAATTTTATTAAAGAACTAATGATGATTAGTAGAGACCAACCTTACGGTTGGGCGAACGGGGTGCCTAACACTTTCCCCGATTCGTACGTTAGGCCCCGAACCCTATTTCTCTGGTTAACGTTTTCGAGATTAGTAAGCCATTTTTGTTTTCTTTAGTTTTTCTCAAAAACTAAGTAGCGGCTTTATTTCAATAAAAAGGGGTTATCAAAATTTGGTTTTCAAGGTGTTAAAATATTTTTCAAAACATTTTTTGAATTCCTTTATTTTAGACCCCTAAATCCCAACGCCACAGTATTTTCTGGTGACTCCGCTGTGGACTGGTTTACAAAATCAAATAAGAGGGCTAAACTTGAAAACATCATTGGTTCTTAATAAAATTTCTCATTTGTATTTTCGTACATATATGCATTGTTCTTCAAACCCCCCTTGCCTGGTCGACCTGATGCCCTAAACGTTAATCCGTTTTGAGAAATATTGGGAAGACAGAAAATTCTTACTGACTGTACACTACCATAGATACAGTAAAAGAGTTCGGGCGTACTGTTTGACTATATCCTGCACCACTCCAGGCATGAGAGGTATATACCCGGCTCTATTCAAAAGGTACCCTGTTTTAAATTGATCAAAATCGACTTTTTGCATATAGTGCACTTAGGGGGGGGGGG
>JAUMHN010428882.1:0-12468 GCA_032360265.1 Heliamphora ciliata
GCCCGTGTGTGTATAATTGCATAACCTGCTTTACAGTTTTATTGTCTATGTTCTATTGGGTTTCGGCTCACGGTGTGAAATTTTGCTGTAAAATTTTTTCAAGTGAGCATGATGAGTTGACCTAGATGCAGAGCTGATAGTAGGCTTGCTGTAGTTTTCCCTTTTTGAGACATGTACTTATACATGTGACGCCTGTTGAGACTAGTTTTGTACTCCTTTTGACGATATGTTTATTCATGTATGAGAATGCATATTTCCAGTTTATGAGAGTTAAACTGTGAGAATTTTATCCAAATGTTGTCTTTTGATTATCAACTGTAAAATCTATTTTTTTTAAATAGGTGTTTTGGTGGGCTTTCGCATGACCCGAATGTTTAGGGCGTGACATACAAACTGGTGATGGAGATCGCGGGATTTACCTGTGAATAAATTCCCTCTCTCACTTAGATTTTTAAAACATTTTCTAGGGTTATAAAAATCCGTTTAATTAAAATAAATTTATTAATTTCAAAGGTCACACGATTTGAAAGAATCAAATATCTTTCCATGTACACGATTCCAAAGATTCTGTTTTGTCAAACCATCTTTTCGTGTTTAAATATGTAACTAATAAAATTTAATAAATGCACAGATTTTCCTTTAGCTTTTTAGCTAAGGTAGAGATTAAAGGCATTTATTTATTTTATTTATCGTCCCACATTTTTTAAAAATAATAATTTATTTTGATTAAATATTTTTCAATTTAATTAATTTCAAAATTCAGAATTAATTCTTACGTTTTTCCAAGATATTCAATTTAAAAAAATTTTATCTTAAACGTGACATTTTGTAAAAAATAAAATATCAAAAGTTTTTCTATTTAATTAAAACTAATTAATTAAAAAAAACTTTTATTTTATTTTTCATTACAAAATATTTTAATTAAAATTGAATATTCGAATTAATTAAGTTAACAGGATAAATAAAAATAATATTTATCATTTACGCAGTTAATATATATAGAAGAATAAATTAAATGCAAGATAAATATATTCTAATTTTATGATCGAATTGAAACTCTAAAGTATTTCAGTCTCTTGTTTAAAAATAATCTTCCAGTCTTTTAGTTGCTGCAGAAAGCTACTTTTGATAAAACACCATTGCTGCGCCTCTGTTTGATTTGGAAACTGCTGCTTTTTGTTTGAATAAAACCAAAGCACCGGAACAGGCTGGAATGGAAAACCACTTGGATTGGGATTGTGCCGAAACAACTTAGGATGGATACTACTTTTTTAGAAACAAACAAATTTTCTGGTATTGAAAGAATACCCTTTGTAGTTAAAGTTATATCTAAATTACATTTCTAGTCATTAAAATTCAGTCCCATAAGTTTATTTTCTTTAAGAATTAAAGCGAATGGGTTAAAAGCCATTTTAAACTTGAGAATCACATAATTAAAAATACTATTAATTATGACAAGAAAATCTTTGAATTCATTTTAATTTGATTTTCTCTACCATTTTAAAATTAATTCGCCAGCAGCTTGGTAACCCTGAGAATAGCATGCCACGATGGGTAGGCGTCTACTATCCATCATAAGACCAGACAGGCCAATTCCTTTTAATTTTACTATCTAGGCAACTAACCATGCTAAGTAAAATTAAATAGCTGACATAATTTTGGTCTAGTATATAATAACAGTGACTCAGATAGAGAGGATACTATTATATACATCTAAGTATTAACCATCGCCTAATCCCAAATTAATCACTTCGCAATGAACTCTTCAGATGAAGAAGTGATCCACACTAACAATTATCCCGAATTATCCCTAAAGGAGGTTTGTACTGGTAATACCGCAATTAATCTGTCCGATGGAGAGAAAAGTCTTACTGCTAACACACAGGGTTTAATTGCATCGCCTACAACTGGTGATAGAAACCGCAGGATTTACCTGTGAATAAATTCTCTCTCTCACTTAGATTTTTAAAATATTTTTTAAGGTTATAAAAATTCGTTTAATTAAAATAAATTTATTAATTTCAAATGTCATACGATTTGAAAGAATCAAACATCTTTCTGTGTACACGATTCCAAAAATTCTGATTTATCAAACCATATTTTCTTGTTTAAATGTGTAACAAATAAAATTTAATAAATACACAGTTTTTCCTTTAGCTTTTCTGCTAAGGTAGTGATTAAAGGTATTTATTTATTTTATTTATCGTCCTACATTTTTTAAAAAAATAATAATTTATTTTGATTAAATATTTTTCTATTTAATTAATTCAAAATCCGAAATTAATTCCAGCGTTTGGCCAAGATATCCAATTTAAAAAAAAGTCATCTTAAACGTGATATTTTGTAAAAAATAAAATATCAAAAGTTTTTTCATTTAATTAAAACTAATTAATTAAAAAAAACTTAATTTTATTTGTCATTACAAAATATTTTAATTAAAACCGAATATTCAAATTAATTAAATTAATAGAATAAATAAAATCGATATTTATCATCCACGTTGTTAATATATATAGAAGAATAAATTAAATGCAAGATAAATATATTCTAATTTTATGATCGAATTGAAACTCTAAAGAGTTTCAGTCTCCTATTTAAAGATAAGTTTTCAGTTTTTCAGTTGCTGTAGAAAGCTGCTTTGTATAAAACACCGCTACTGTGTCACTGTTTGATTTGGAAACTGCGGTTTTTTGTTTGAATATAACCAAAGCACCGAAACAGGTTGGAATGGAAATCCACTTGGATTGGGATTCTGCCGAAGTAGCTTGGGATGGATACTGCTTCATTGTTTCGGAATACGCCCCACCGAAAATTACTCCACTGTTTTCGAAAAAAAAAAAAACTCCACAGAGTTTGCTTTTGAAAACAGCAGCCTTGCTTTTTCCCTTGTTTTTTCTTTTCTCTAAACTTTAAACAATGCAAATCCAAAAAAATATTGTTGGAAAACAGGGATAGCGCTACAGTGTTCGGAAACAGTTTGGAATATGCGCCACAACTGTGCACCGAAACAGTGCGCTTAGGAAAAGCGCTGTTGCTGCTGGGTATTGCCTGCTGCGTTGAGTGCCGCGTTTGGCTCGGCTGTAATGAAAACTGCTGCTTGCTTTTTCTGGTCGCTGCTGACCTGGGCGGCGTTTGGATGCTGCGGTTTTTTTTTTCTTCTTTGAAACAGCACCGCTACTGTTTGCTACTGTTCGAAAAATAGCCACTGGAAAACAGCGCCTTGTTTGGTTGTTTCGCCGCTGCCCAAGGCAGCGTTTGGCAAAAAAAAATACCGCAGCTTTAATTCTGTTCTTTGTTCTTCGACAGTTCTTCATTCTCTTTTTTTCTATTACATAAAATCAAAAAAAAACAAGAACTAGAAGCCAAAATATAATAATTTTTACATTGATCCTATGCCTCCGTAGAATTCCAATCAATTAATCTATCACGGTCAACCCGCGTGAAAAAAAATAATTAAATTAAATCATCATTCACGCATTCAATCAAACATGAAAATAAAAGACGATCATAAAATCGAAATTTAGAACGCTTGCAAAACAAAGTTAGCAACAGTTCTAAAACTACTCAGTCCTGATAACCGTAAACAAAAAATCAAGCGACTCTGATACCAATTATTGCAGGTAATACTGCTAAGATCATTATTTTTGTAAACGATTTTCGGTAAAAAAAATTAACTGGACGGGCAAACGCTAAAACGGGCTCAAGATAAAACTTTTGACATCGAATGATCAAAATAAAATCCTTGCAACCAAAGTTAATTTAGAAGAATACCTTTTGTCGATCGAATCTTCAACTACGATTTGATTCCGAATTGAAACTACTGTCAGATCTTCTACTGTATTCCCTTACGCGATCCTCGAAAGTAGTGTGGGTTACGGACTATCAAGAACTCGTACCGACAAAACCCATATATCTTTAATCTTGAAAGACAAAACGTGATATCATGATATGAAACTAGTTTAGTCTACCCACATATATATATGGCTACAGTAGGGACCTAGGGAGTAATTATGAGTAAGACTTTTAGTGAAACACAGACACCTATCAGCGGTTTCTGCAATTATGGAAAGACGCAGCGATTTTTACAATTTCTATAAAATATTAAATTGCAGTTCACACAATTAAATAACTATAATTACACTATGACCCATAACTTATTTGACCGCCGGATAATAAAATCCACCTGTAAAGTTTGGTCCGGTCAAAACTTATAAGTTTCCTTAAGTAGGTATCGTCAATCACGATCTTTCAGGACGTGAATTTCATCAATAATTAATATTTGCCATATAAATAATACCGCTATCTAACTCACTAGAAATATAGAGGCATATAAGATCGCACCCTCTAATAAATCAAAACAACGAATATTAAATATATGCAAATTAATAATTATTTATGGATTCAGAGAATAAATAATATTTATAATAACCTTGGAGTGTGAATTAATTTATATAATCAGTATAAAATTAATTACCCCAAATGTCCCGTTCAACACACATAAAGCGTACTGGCACAGAGAGTCGAACAATAGACGACGCTATTATCTATTTTTCGTAATTAAAATAGGCCTATTAAAACTCTGTGCCACAGTCGTACTGATGGTATATCCATTTTCATCTAAATTGTGAATATAAAATTTATATTCTGCAAGAACCTAAAAGCTGATCTTCTGTGTGTAAACTGTACTCTACACACCAGATTAAATACTATACAGAATATCAGATATCTATGTATAACAAAGATATGATATAAATACATTGCTAATAAAGATTCTCATAAAATAAAAAATTAATTTTATTAAAATAAAATAAAATACTAAAAATATGATTTTTAATATACCAACCCTAACAGTTGTCGGGAGTCTGAGTAGTTCTGATAATCTTGGGCATTGTATACCTTCTTGAGATTTGAGAATTGAGTTATGATTAAGTAAGTTCGAGTATATGGGGACAAGTATGAGTTGCAAATGTGTTGGAATGGGAAGGGGTTCGGATTACGATTCTAACATGCAATGAGTATCAGTTCTGTGGGATTCCTACGAGAATGCAGGTTCGCAGTTTGGCCGTTTACCTAGTGACTAGGAGATTGTGTTAGGAACCAAGCTGGGCACATGAGGTTCGACGGAATCGTAGACGGGTTCGGTAGTGTGATTGGCTTAGTGCTGAGACAACGTTTCTTGAGTGTCGGGAGGTTGTTTGTGTTCGACCTTTGGTTCAGAGTGTTGGATGTAAAACTGAGAAGATCATTATTTTTGTAAAACGATTTTCGATAAAAAATTAACTAAATGGGAAAACGCCGAAACGGGCTCTAGATTAAACTTTTGACGAAGAAAGATCAAAATAAAACCCGTGCAATCAAAGTTAATTTAGAAGAATACATTTTATCGATCTAATTTTCAACTACCACTTAATTCTGAATTAAAACTCCTATCAGATCTTTTACTGTATTCCCTTACGCAATCCTCGAACGTAGTGTGAGTTACGATCTTTCGAGAACTCGTACCGGCAGAACTCCGATATATTTAAGTCTTTCGTCAATCTAATTTTTAACTACGACTTGATTTCGAGTTGAAACTCCTATCATATCTTCTACTGTATTCTCTTACACGATCTTCGAATGTAGTATGGGCTACGATCCTCCGAGAACTCGTACCGAAAGAATCTCGATATATTTAAGTCTTGAAAGACAAAAATAATATCATATTAATAATGATATAAAATCAATATCAACTGGTTCAACCTACCCACATATATATAGGGCTACAGTAGGGACCTGGGGAGTAATTATGAGTTAGACTTCTAGTGGAACACAGACACCTACTAGAGGTTTCTACAATTATGGAAAGACATGCAGCAGTTTCTGTAATTTTCATAAAATATTGAATTACAATTCACACCACTAAAAAACAATAATTGCACTCTGACCCATAATCTCAAGACCTTCTTGCATTGAGCTCATGTTATTAAATGATTACCATTTCTCCACACGTTAAGATTTTCAATACTCGCCAATTAAATTTAATTACTGACAATTTCATTTAATCGACATCTTAATATTCCTTAAACCCTTATACTTAACTTATTTGACTGCCGGATAACTAAATCCACCAGCAGGGTTTGACCCGATCAAAACTTATAAGCATGCTTAAGGGGGTATCGTCAATCCCGATATATCGAGACGTGGATTCCGTCAATAATTAATATTTGCCATATAAATAATACTACTATTCAACTCACCGAGAATAGAGAACCATATAAGATCGCACCTTCTAATGAATCAAAATAATGAATATTATATATTTACAAATCAATAATTATTTCAGGATTAAGAGGATAAACACTATTCATAATAACCTTAGGGTGTGAATTAATTAACATAGTCAGTACAAAATTAATTACCCCAAATGTCACGTTCAATAAACACAATGTGTATTAGTACAGAGAGTTGGAATAATAGACGAAACTATTATCTGTTTTTTATAATTAAGACAGGCCTACTAAAATTTTGTGCTATAGTCGTACCGATGGTATGTCTATTTCCATCTAAACTGTGAACATAAAATTTATGTGCTGCAAGAACCTAAAATCTGATCTTCTGTGTGTAAGCCGTACTCTACATACTAGAATAAATACTATACAAAATATCGAACATCCATGCATATCAAAGAAATGATATACATACATTACTCATAAAGATTCTCATAAAATAAAAAATTTAATATTATTAAAATAAAATTAAATACTAAAAACATGATTTTTAGTATGCCAATCCTAAAAATCTCCCACTTATACTCAACACCATACTGCTATACATCTGACTCTGATACCCTCTACATGACTATCAAATGTCTTAGCTGGTAAGCTATTTGTAAAGGATCTGCAAGGTTGTCTCCTGATGCAAGCTCTATGTCTGACTAGAAATCTGAGTCTGTATAACCGAAAGGTACAAGACTGTATGCCTGGTAAGCCAACATATAATCCTTAGTCCTTTTCAGGTACTTGATTATATATTATTTACCGCAGTTCAATGCTCCAGCCCTGGGTTAGACTGATATCTGCTAACCATGCCAACAGTAAAGTAGATGTCGGGTCTAGTGCAAAGCAAGGCATACATGAGACTTTCTACTGCCGAAGCATAAGGAACCGCCTTCATCCTCTCTATCTCATCATGTGCCCTAGGACACTGATCCTTGGATAGAGTGATTCTATGCCTGAAAGGGAGAAACTCTTTTTTGGAATCCCGTATGCTAAAATGAGCAAGGATATCATCGATATACATTACTTTTGAAAATCCCAACATCCTTTGTTTTTGATCTCGCACAAGCTTGATTCCAAGGATGTGACTGGCTTCTCCAAAGTTCTTCATATCGAACTGCCCAGATATCATACTTTAACTGTAGATAATGCCCCCAAATTGATTCCGATGAGTAAGATATCGTCTACTTAAAGTGCTAGAAAGATCACCACGCTTTCGTCACGCTTCTTGTACACACAGGACTTATCCAGACTTTGATCAAAATCATAAGATTTTATAGCTTGATCAAACCGAGTGTTCCAAGACCTCAATGCCTGGTTAAGTCCATAAATGGATCTCTTAAGCTTACACAATACGTGTTTTGGCCCTTTACAATGAATCTGTCTGGTTGTATCATATAGATACACTCATCCAGACTTTCATTAAGAAAAGCTGTCTTGACGTCCATTTTCCAGATTTTGTAATCAAAATGTGTGGCAATGGATAAAAGAATCTGGATAGACTTAAGCATGGCTACCAGCGAAAAAATTTCCTCATAGTCGATCCCTTCTTTCTGAGTAAACCTTTTAGCAACAAGGCCAGCTTTGAAGGTTTTAACATTTTCGTCTACTGGTCTCTTTCTCTTATAGATCCACTTGCATCCAATTGGTTTTATCCCTTTGGATGGTTCTCCAAGCTCCCAGACCTGATTGGAATACATAGATACCATCTCTAAATTCATAGCCCTTTGCCAAAGATCTACATCTTTGTCGTGCTTCATTGTAATTACAGGGCTCGGTATCTAATTTACCAGAATCCTGTTAAAAGACTCTCCCAAGAACATATACCGGTCAGGTTGATGAACAACCCTCCTACTACGACGAGGCACTACCTGTGTCCGTGTACTAGCAGTAACAGGCCATGCAGAATCTGAACTCTGTGCATCAGCACCTTGTTCTTGATTTGTACATGTCGCAATAATCCTCATACTACGACGAGGTAATAGAATATCAGTGACTTCTGGTTCCTCTTCCGTTCTAATGGAATTTCCTCATAGTTCTTCTAGAACAATTTTGCTATTGGGCATGTGATCCATAATATAATTCTCTTCCAAGAATTAGGCATTGGTGCTAACAATCACCTTCTGATCCTTAGAATTATAAAATAGGCCATCTTTCGTTCCCTTGGCATACCCCACAAAGAGACAGACTTCTGTCCTCAGTTTGAACTTACCTGCGTTCCCTTTTAGCACATGTGCTGGACACCCCCAAATTCGAATGTGTTTCAGACTAGGTTTATGCTCGATCCACAATTCTATAGGAGTAGAAGGTACTGACTTAGAAGGTACCATGTTCAGAATGTAAGCCGCTGTCTCTAAAGCTAGTCCCTAAAACGAATCTGGTAAACCTGAATAACTCATCATTGACCTTACCATCTCCATAAAAGTCTTATTCTTTCTTTCTGCTATACCATTCTGCTGTGGAGTGCCAAGTACAGTTAACTAGGATGTAATCCCCTCGGGTGATAAGTAGTCCTTAAACTCTCCAAAGAGGTATTTCCCACCACGGTCGGATCGTAGTGATTTGATACTTTTACCTAGACGCTTCTCCATTTTTGCCTTGAATTCTTTGAATTTCTCAAAATATTCAGACTTACGGTGCATTAGGAAAATGTATCCATACCTTGAGTAGTCATCAATGAAACTGACGAAGTACTTGAAGCCACCTCTAGCCCAAATTATCATAGCACCACACACATCAGAATGAACCAGTTCCAACGGTTGTTTAGGCCTATAGCCTTTGGCCAAAAGGGCCTCTTGGTCATTTTACCCTCTAAGCAAGATTCATACACTAGAAGTGCCTGCACTTTTAATGAACTCAAAGGTCCATCTGCTATCGGTCTGTTTATCCTTTTTAGATTAATATGATCTAAGCGTAAGTACCAAAGAAACGTTTGGTTCATTAAAGAATAAAACTTCCTCTTATATGGTATTATAGATGTATTATTCGTTTCAGTCAGTTATAGTATAGGAGAGATTGGAGTAATAATAAAAAATTATCCACTAATGTACCAGAACAGATAAATCGTTTATTATCTTTAATACCCGCAGAGTTATTAAAATAAACCAAGTATCCATCTTTAGACAATCTAGAAACGAAAACTAAGTTCTTTGTAATGACTGGTACATAAAGACAATCTCTCAATATTAAAACTCGATTTCTACCAAAACTGAGAGTAACATCTTTTACTGCAACTGCTGTTACCTTTGTATTATTGCCCATATATAGGTAAATCTCCCCATCACTAAGTTGTCGAGTTTCTTGGAACTCCTGCAATGAATTGCAGACATGATTAGTTGCTCCCGTATTTATACACCAGGTACCGGTAGATAACACCGCTAAACATGTTTCCACAATCAGTTAATAGAAATTACCCTATTTGTTCTGCCTTTTGAGAAATACTGGACATAACTTTTTCCAATGCTGGGTCTGATTGCAGTGAAAACATTTGCCTTTTGAATTTTTGACATCAGTCATTGGCCCACTTACTACTTTGGAAATCGTGTCTCCCTATTTTTTAACTTTTTTCTTCTTCATGCCTTTCTATCCAGAGAAAGAACCTTTTTTAGAAATAAACGCATTTCTTGGTATTGAAGTAATACTATTTGTAGTTAAAGCTATATCCAAGTTACATTTTCAGTCAACAAGATTTGGTCCCGTAAGTTTGTTTTCTTTGAGTATTGAAGCGAGTGGGTTGAATTCCATTTTAATCCTGAGAATCACATAATTAAAAAAATCATTAATTATGATGAACAAAACTTTAAATTTATTTTAATTTGGTTCCCTCTACCATTTTAAAATTAATTGGCCAGCAGCCTGGTAACCTGATAATAGCATGCCTCTTTGGGAGGACGTCTACTATTCTACATAAGACCAGATTGGCCAATTTTTTTTAATTTTACTATCTAGGCAACTGACCATGCCAAGTAAATTAAATAGCTGATATAGTTTCAGTCGAATATATAATAGCAATGACTCAGTTAGAGAAGATACTATTATATAGAGTTAAGTGTTAACCATCACCTAATCCTAAATTAATCGCTTCGCAATGAACCCTTTAGTTGGAGAAGTGATCTACACTAACAATTATCTAGAATTATGCTTAAAGGAGGTTTGTACTTGCGATACCGCAATTAATCTGTCCGTTGGGGAGGAAGGCCTTACTGCCGACACGTAGGATTTAATTGCATCGCCTACAAACTGGTAATAGAGACTGCGGGATTTATCTGTGAATAAATTTTCTCTCCCACTTAGATTTTTAAAATATTTTTGAATGTTATAAAATTCTATTTAATTTTAAAATAAATTTATTAATTTCAAAAGTCACACGATCTGAAAGAATCAAACATCTTTCCGTGTACACGATTCCAAAAATTCTGGTTTGTCAAACCATCTTTTCGTGTTTAAATGCGTAACAAATAAAATTTAATAAATACACAGTTTTTTCTTTAGTTTTTCATCTAAGGTAGTGATTAAAGAAATTTATTTATTTTATTTTTTGTCCCATATTTTTTAAAAAATAATAATTTATTTTGATTAAATATTTTTACATTTAATTAATTCAAAATTCAGAATTAATTTTCATGTTTTTTTTTCAAGATATCCGATTTTATAAAAAATCAACTTAAACGTGATATTTTATAAAAAATAAAATATCTAAAAAAAATTTATTTAATTAAAACAAACTTAATTTTATTTTTTATTACGAAATATTTTAATTAAAACCGAATATCCGAATTAATTAAATTAATAGAATAAATAAAACTAATATTTATCATCAACGCAGTTAATAAAAAATAAATAAATTAAATATAAGATAAATATAAATTTCGATTTTATGATCTATCCAAAACTATAAAGAGTTTTAGTCTCCTGTTCTGAATAAGTTTCTTGTATCCAGTTAGCAGCAGGATTATTTAATTCTATTTAATAAATCATATCAAAAAATAAAATAGCCCTGAATAATTTCAAATTCACTGCGTCGTTGGAGTTTCCAATGGATTGGATTTACTACTTGGAATCCACTGGATTTTACTCTTGAAAATCCTATTTTGTACGCTTCTTGGATTGCTAAAACAGTATGGGATTGGGATTGTGCCAAAAAAAATTTAGTTCCAATCAAACAAACCGTGCTTACACCGAAACTTGTGCCGAAACTGTTGGGTTATGGACGCCTCTGCTGGTTCGGAAAACGAGCTTGCTGTTTGCGTTTTTTGGTTGCAAAACACTACTGTGTTTTATTCTATTGGGATTGCCGCAGCCTTTTGCAAAATAGCTTTTTGGAAAAAAAACAAAATAGGGAAACCGCCTCAGCTTTGCACGTAAACCGCTGTTCAGTTAGAACAGCAAGCAAAGGAGCCAAAACTACTTTGCACAGATGAAAAACCGCCTGGCGCACTGTTGGATTGTTTGCAAGTTTGGCAAACTGCTGAGTCACTGCTGTGTTTGGAATCTTGGGATTGCTGTGGCTTGTTTGGAATGCTTGCGCTTGGGCCTCGTTTGGGACAATGTGTGGCGCCTCTTTTTCTTCCATTTTTTTTAACTAGAAAAAATTCTGAAGAGAAAAAATATTGCAAAGTAATAAAAAAAACTTATTCGCGGCTAAAACTACCGGAACCACCGCTGTTTCTTCCATATCTGTTCTTATTTTTTTTTCTAATAATCTAGGAAAAAAAACTTAAAGAACATAAAATTTTTACATCGAAAACTATGTCTCGTAAACTCACATTCGATCTAAAAAAATTAATCTATCACGGTCAATCCCCATGATTAAAAAAAAATTAATTAAATTATCATCACCGCATTCAATCAAACATGAAAATAAATAATGATCATAAAATTGAGATTAGAGCGTTTGCAAAACAAAGTTAGCAATAGTTCTAAAGCTACCTGGCCCCGATAACCGTAACGAAAAAATAAAACGGCTCTGATACCAATTTGTTGAATGCAAAACTGCCACGGTCATATTTTTGTAAAAAGATTTTCAATAAAAATTAACTGGACGGAAAAACGCCAAAACGGGCTCCAGATAAAACTTTTGATGAAGAATAATCAAGCTAAAACCCGTGCAACCAAAGTTAATTTAGAAGAATACCTTGTGTCGATCTAATCTTCAACTACGACTTGATTCCGAGTTGAAACTCCTATCAGATCTTCTACTGTATTCCCTTACGCG
>JAUMHN010428892.1:0-12468 GCA_032360265.1 Heliamphora ciliata
GGGGACAGAGTTAGGGATATTCGGTTTTCTCGTACGGTTAGCCCGAGTCCTATACTTCCTCGTGATCCCTCACGTAGTCCATTATACAAACGGATATTTTCTTATCGGTTTCGGTAATTACTTAATTTAATTTGAATGCCGATTTTTTCATCGGGAACATTCGAGGATTAAATTAAATAATGGAGGGCGGTTTTAGAATTTGGCACACCTAGAGATCACTCCCTAGGTGGCCAGCCCTAATTGAGGGGATGGAAGTTATTTTATAGATATATATTACTTGCCTAATTTCTTGGTAGGAAGATATATATTATTGCCATGTATATCTTAAGTGAATATATATATATACCATAATAGGAGACTCAAAACCCTAATGATCCTCCTCTAGTTGCCGCCCCCCTCTATCTCTTTTTGGCAATTTCATTATTGCTTCTTGGAGATAAGTGTGAGAAGAAACCAAAGAATAAAATAACTTCGATCGGCATCGGTGCCCACACACCGTGATCGTTGTAGCGCGTCCGGGATATACGTGAGAAGATTGCCAGGTCGTTTTCAACGTATTCAGGAGTTTTTGAAACTTTATGGCAAGTTTCATAAAAGTATAACAGTATTTAGATTAATACCGTTCTTATTTTTCATGAAAAACGCACGTGCCGTTTTTTACGGTCATGGCGCCGGTTCTAAAAATTTTTCCGCATCCCAACAGAGGACATGTTTATCTTACTTTGCACCAGAAATGAGCCAAATATATGAAGTCTTGAAAGGTCAAAACCTTTCCCAAAGTCACTATTGAGATTTAGTGATTGACAGAGCTCTCTGTCACACCTTTTTGTAAGACCAAAAACCTAAGTTTTTAGAAGCCAAATCCAAAAGTGGTAAACATAAAAAAATGTAGCTAACATATTAAACTAAATACTGAGTAAATATCAGTTCAAAATACCCTCAGATAGTGTAAGACCCCGCTCACGCAAGGCACCAAACCTGTACAAAGGGATGTGATCCCGCTGCAGACCGGCAGCCAAAGAGAAAGGCAAGGGATAAAGATATTAAGAGACCAAACATGAAATTTCTAAGCAACCACAACACCTTAATGGCAAAAGAGGTATACATGAGTCACTAGGGATTCGCCATCTCAAGGGTATACATTACTTCTAAAACATCAAAAACCTCAAGGGTCTTATACATGAAGCTTTTCCAAAACAAAAATAAACTAAACAAAAGAAAACTGAACCAAAAGTACTCGACGACGCCTGTGGTGGACCAACTCCTAGCCGTTCCTAGTATCTGCAACCACAGAGGTTATAGGACAGCGCACTTAGCATTATTATGAACATAAAAGACAGTTACTTCGTTAAAGATAACTGAAATTTTTTTCTAAAAATAGTTCATCACATTTTTCACGAAAATATAGAAACTGATGCATTTGCTTGAACATGAAAATATCACAGATTATACAAAACATTCTCAATATTGTCATAGAAATATGTTCCTGGCTCAACCGCCACAATTTAAAATGCATGACCACTTTCTCAAATCTAGACTTAAACCCCAATAGTGTCTAAGTAGTCGTCAACCTCACGACCGGGAGTTCCGACGACACTGTAACCTCAATTCTCAATGCACGGATAGTAACATAATGGAATGAGGGCCTCTCTCCACCAAGCACGAGTGGTATGTGCTGTCCGGGACTTGGCCCGTAAGGCCTTTAAGGCAAAAGTCCATGCTCAGCGGGAAACCTCCCCTATAGGGATAAATGAAAAACCCATAATTGGGTAACCTCCCTCATAAAGGGATATAAAAGGGCCGAAAACCCTTGTAACTTGGCACCTTGGAACAACCACACAATATTAACTGTACTTTCATAGTAACATCATGCTAGCTCAGGATATCATGGATAGCACACTTGAATTAAAAACATCATGGCTTTTTAAAACAACAGGTTCATGCGATCGTCAAACATGTCATAATTCAAAACATACGCAACAAAGCATTTTCATGCATCATTTACATAAACTCAAGTTCAAGGTAATGGCTAAGCACTCTCACCTTATCTTATATGCATATGAACCGAGCCTTTGTCAACGAGCTAGCTTGCTCCTTGGATAACAAAACTTTCTTGACTAGCAAGCAAACATGACTTAACCGTCAACACGGAGTTCTACCCCTCTTAGAACGTGAAGTACTAAAGCGATTCTGACCATTGAATGTTTTCTTGATTTGTAGGGACCATGGTTACTTTCTTTTTAGGTTTAAGGGGTACTACGCACTTGCCCAATCTTTCACTTGTTTAAGGATTTAACTTAACCATTTATTACTCTCTCCCAATCATTAAGTTTTAAAGTACTGCAGCATCTTGAGATACTTAGACTTGAAATTGGATTATAATTTTTGGTGATAATTTAGATTAAAATATTTCCTACAACTTTTATGTTCAACACCAATGCCAAAACCTAAGGCAAAAGGGTGAAAAACTTGACGGAAACGAAAACGATTAAGCACTTACTCAGAGAATTTGTCAGAAAAGTGTCTCTGTTGGTCTCGGTTTAGGGGTATCATATAAAGTTCAAATGAGCCCATTTTTTAGTATGTTCTAGCTCAACATGTCCCTAAAAGTTTTATGTTTAGAGTTATGGATAGTTGTTTGGAATAGGTTAGACTTTTTGTCCATTTTAGAAAGTAGGGTCTTATAGCCGCCAAAACTTAGCAGAGCCGGTTTTGGACAGAGGGTTAGAAATGATTTTGGGGAATCATCCCAAGGCTTAAAGGTATGAATTTTGGGAATAAAATACTTCAATATGTTAGCTACAAAGTTCATGTAGACCACTTTTGGAATAGGTCATTAAAAATAGGAGTTTTGGGCTACACAAAAATATGTGACAGAAGTGTCCATTGAGGGCTGAAACACAACAGTGAGTTTCAAAGTGGTTTTGACCTATTAAAACTAATTATTTTGTGTTTATTTTTGGTGGGTAGCTAGATACACATGTATTCTACAACTTTCATGTTTTGGTAAAAACTCAGATCTCATTTTAAACTAGGGTTTTTAGGTCTGCATTGTTGACTGGTCTGAAACTGACACACTTTGGTAGAATTGCAATATCTTGAGTTCTACTTACTCAAATGAGTTAAAACAAATTTTGGATTAAATATAACACAAACAGCTAGGTCTGGATATAAACAACACGCTTATATCATTTTTCTACGTTGAGTTATGATATTTCAAAAATCGGGGCAAAAAGCTCAAAACTCCCAAAACTCAGGCCTATTTTGATTCTAGCCTCTTAGTGTCAAGTGTTTAAGTTTTTGACCCATTTTATTTGTATACCTGTATTGTACTTCAATATATCAATATTTCAAAGCTTATAGAAGTCATGGAATCCATGGAGAAACCCACACCAACTCATAACTTCAACATTCAAATCGAACAGTCCCAAAAATCCAACCATGATGCCTTTATTTTTGAGTTTTGATTCTTGATCTTAGATTTGTGTTTGAGGATAGTGGGAGAGATGTTTGATTTATGTAAATTAAAAGTATTAGAGTCTCTCTTACCTTATTGAGGGTTACTTCTTGATGATGAAAACCATGGGCTTAGCTTTTAAAGCTCCCATCTTCAAGCTTCTTCTTCCTCATTTCTTATTCTTTTCTGTCTTTTCTCAACTCTCCCAAACCCTTCAAGAAAAGTTAAAATCTGGTTTTTCTCCCCCTTTGGCCGAAAATAAAGGGGAAAGAGAGTGTTTGGCTTGTATATATAGGCAAGGCTTTAGGGAACATAGAATTACTTCTTTGTCCTTATTTCCTTCCATTTCACATGGGCTAATTAATGTAGTCCAAGCTTTGAGGGGACAAAATTAGATTTGGAAAAGCTAAATACAGCTAGGGTCAGTTTGGGGGGACAAAAATCTGATCCCCCATCAATTGAGGGGTTTTGCATTGGTTTGCATGCCCTTATGTGCAAGAAAATACTTTAAAAGTTAATTTGATGTATCTATTGGTATCTTTTTCCTCTAAAATCTATTATATTAGTATGTTTATGAGAAATATAGTATTCTCATATATTATCATAATTGCCATAGTAATTGATTAAATAGATGTAGTTTTTTAAGTCAAATGAAGCTATTTCGGCAATATCTAACTTTTTGACTTATTTTGTTGTACATGAACTTCAATAGTGATTTGTTTACTTTTGTTAACCTATAACACCATATTATTATATATATTACTTGTTCTACAAGTATTGGATCATCATAATGTTTAACTTAATACCTTTCTCATCATTTTAAGTTAAAAAGAAAGCAAAAAGTCACTTTTTAAAACTCTTCCCAAGGTGGTCGGCCACTAAGGGGTATTTTTATTATTTTTGATACTATTATGTCCTTTTCTATTTAATTATACTTAAATTCTTGATTTAGGGTATCCATGTATTAAAATTTGAGTTTTTAAGACTTTTCGTGCTTAACTTTTGTCTTAAACGACTTGGACTTACAACTTTGGATTTTTATCCTCAACATTAGGGTTTTAATACATGGTTGTGTGGTTCCCACTCTATCCCGGGTCTCGGACTCGAAAGGTTAAACGGTCGGGCCGATTTTTCTTACCGAACTTAGGTTTGAGATTTCGTTTCTTTTGAGATGTTCTTTCTTTTCTATTCGTATCTTTGAGTTTGGGTTATTACAGATAGTACCCCAAAGGTTTTGAGTATTCTCTATTGAAAACCCACTCTGCAAACCCTTTGTAGGCTGACTGAACCCTTTTTATAAATTGGCCAAAATCACAAACTCTTTCCAAACAACTTGCCCTAGTATAAAACATAAAACTTGTAGGGGATACCTTAAACTAAACCCTCACAAAAAATCAGACCTATAGTCCTTGAATTGATGCCCCAAAATCGTGACTAACAGAGGCCCAAATTCTGCGTTTTCCTCTGTAAAGTGCTGAATGATTTTTAATTAAATAAAATAAATGACATTTTTACCTAGGATTTGACCTTAGTGTTAAATATGAAAATTGTAAAAAATATTTTTATCTAGTTAGTGTTCAAAAATTAAAAATTAAATCCATGTCTAGGTACTTCAAAACACTGCTGTAATTTTAAAATTAGCGCTTGAACAATTACCTAAATTTTGGCTAAGTGTAGGAGTAGCGTGCCACATTATGGAACTTGAATATATGGATTTTAAATGATTTATGTGAATGATTAGTGTATGAAATTAACAAATTGAGGATTAGAAACCATGCCGATAGGTTGGAACAATATCACATGAATTGTAGATTATGCTTCGTATATTTGTACCTTATGCTTTAGTGAGTTGTACCTTATGCTATACCATATGTTATGCTATAATCAATTGTACACGGGAAGCATATTGCACATCATGAGCTTTTCTACATTTGCATCTTGGGTTATCGGAGTCTTTTTCGTATCCATCATGGTGGGTTGGGTTATATTGAAATTATTCTTTTCTCGACTCCAAGTCTAGGTCATTCCTGGTAGCTATTTTTGTAACTATTTTGGGATATATTCCCTCTGAGCACCCTGGGTGTGTTCTCAGTGTTTCAAAAGAAAGATTTGTTATTTATGAATACTGTTGGGCACCACGGGTTCATCACTAGCACTCTAGTTTTGGTAATTTAGACCTTGGGTTGATACTAAGCGAGCATACTAGTTTTTAATGTGGGTAACCTTATAAAGTCTCATCACGACAATGACAATTAGTCCTTGAGATGGCAATAACATAAAGTCTCATCACGGCATTAACAATAAGTTCCTGAGGTGGCAATAATATAAAGTCCCATTACGGCATTGGCAATAAGTCCCTAAGGCAGCAATGACAACAAGTCCCATCATGGCATTGTCCATAAGTTCCTGAGGTGGCAATAATATAAAGTCCCATCACGGTATTGACAATAAGTCCCTGAGGCGGCAATGATAATAAGTCCATACAAGTAATAGAATTAAGTCCTAAAGTGGAACTCCTTTTTTTTCTGGATACAAGCCGGGTTGGGCATCTGCATTGCATTCATCTGCATCACGCACTTGCACAATTGTTCTTATATGTGCTTACCCTGTTGAAAATGTTAAATTGTCTGTCTCTTTGGCCTTAAATTGTATTGGGTATTATACGATATGTATTGTAAGATATTTTGTTGTGAATTTGTTAGACGATTTAAGAAATTTGCTTCTAGATTTTGGCTCATGGCATTCGTGTCACAGTTGAGTGTGATGAGTTCTTCGAGAAAGTCACCCCTAAAGAAGAAGACGAAATTGAAGAACATAGTGAGTGGCAGGAGCCAGCGGACCCCGACAATGCTAGCTGAAGAATTGAGTTTATACCTTTTATTCTTTTTGTTCAGTTTCCACGGGCGCATTATAATTTTTGTTAAATTTTTTAGTGAAACTATAATTGTTATGTACTTATGAACAGTTCAGAACACTTAATGATGTAATATTTATGATATCTAAATATGAATGAATAATTAGAATATTTTCCTTATCTATACTTATGTATGTCCTAACGTACCCGGAGGACGAGGCACCACAGTTGGTATCAGAGCCTAGGTTTAGTAAACCTTCAGGCTTTGGGTTGTGGGAAACCATGCGTTCTGTCGCATAGAAACTCTGTAGGGTGCATTGTATTAAATATAATTATCATTTATACGTTATAAGAACTAAAATCTGCTGCGTCTAAGTCCTTTTGCGAGTCGTGTTTGGACGTTACTAGGATCAGAAGCTGCAGGGAATCTACATGCGAAGGACGAGTAAGGGCATCTAGATCGAAGATCAGAGATTCGTGCAACAAGTTATTTTACTTTAAGGGGGGTAGACGAGAGTACGCACTAAGAAAAGTTTTAGATATCACCTTGAGAGCCATCGTTAAAACCCCGCAACTTCATCCTTATAAGTTCTTTTCTCGTTTACCCCAAGCCTTTCTGTTAAATTTTGTACCTATCTAAAGTTCTTTGTGTATCATTCCTTCATATATCATCACTCCTTAACAGTACCGTCAAGTGTTATTCGTCGTTAACCCTTATGTACCCAAGTCTTGTTGATAATCATATCAAAATTCTAATCCTAGAAAATACCTTTATCCTAAAATTTTCACGCCTCAATGATGATCGTGACATTACGTGTGTAATCCCAAGAGAGGGGTGAATTGGGTATTTTAAAATTTCTTAGATTAAACAAAAATCAATTGTATGACCTTTAATCCGCAAAAATATTATTTATTCAATTCACAAGTAATTTTGTTTTAAACTTATAACAAAAACCTTGTGTTGAACTATTTAAGACTAAGTAAGGACAAAAATTAAACTTTAAACAAATACAACACTTGATTGGTTATAACAATTTAGAGTATAGCTTTCAAGCTTTAATCACTTTTAGATTAAGATACAACAATATTTCTTTCAAAGTAAAAAGAAAGAAGTTAAAAACCTTTTAGTTTCAAGATATGAAAGATGTACACTCTTGTTCACTTTTAGTTAATTAATTACAACACTCATCTAGTTTTAATAATGTAAAATGTAAGTGTAGGTTTTAACTCCAACTTGCAAAAATGTTTTAACTTATCCAAAAACTTCTTGTAAACTAGATTTAACTCTCAATATACATTTTTATAAGTCAAATATTTGAGTACAAAAATCTTTTTAAGATATATGTATACAAAGTTAAGTTTACAACTTCTAGCTTTAAAAACTCTTGTTAGTTAAACAAAAATATAAGAAAAAATAAAGAATAAGTAATCAAATATAAAAGTGTGTGTGTGTGGTTTAACAAGAAACTAGATAATGAAGAAAGTAAAGCAAGAGAAATGTAACACCACGATTTTTACAAGGTTCGGTGCAACGGCCTACGTACTTACCTCAAGTCAACCGCTATAAGGATTTTACTACCTCTCCTTCAATAGGTGGAGGAGCCTTTCTCCTTAGTCTAGTCGGAGTAGCCTCTACTTGAGAATGTACCATTCTCAAGTTGACACAATTCTTGTAGGTAGATTAACCTTTTTTGAGAATCACATTTCTCAAATACAAACCAACAGGAAGAATAGTATGAAAGTGTACAAGAACGCACCTTGAATTAGCAAATGAGTACAACAATGATAGCTCCAAACTCCCTTCTCAAGAAATAAAACTATGAAGCTCAATGAGAATGACTAAATGATTTATCTCTCAAAATGCGTATGAAAAACTCAAGAATTGAAGAGCAAAGATGTAGTAAACAAGAGAGAATGTTTGAGAGGATTGAGTGAGTAAAACAATGGCTTAAACCCTCTAATTATAGGCTCCAATTTCTGACTAGCCGTTCGGCTCAATATAGAAATGTCAAACTAGCCGTTTTTCAGAATTTTTCAAAATTTAAACTTGTTCGGTCGACTGAAGAGTCTCATTCGGTCGACTGAACCAAGCTTCGGTCGACTGAACCAAGCTTCGATCGACGGAACCACAAGGTTCGGTCGACTAAACTTGTGTAGATCAGAAAACCTATTTTTGGTAGCCTGTTTGGTCAACTGGTGCTTATACTTAAGTTGACTGAAGCATTGAAAATTCAGATTTTTTCATTTTCCAAAAAGGTTTGATCATGATTTCTTTTGGAAAAGTGTTTTTATCATTTTTAGGATTCCTATGAACTTCAAAGTAATATTTAAAAGATGAAGTAAGTGTACAAGAATCCTAATTTAACACTACAAGCTTCAAGTCTTCAAATCTCGATTCCTTGCATTTGATCCACAAAATCTTGTTACCAAAGAGCTTGCTTTGAGTTTAAGCATCATGGCTTCCATTGTATATCTTGAATTGTGCTAGATGTATATTTTCTGTAATCAAGCTCAATTTGCACAATTAGATACATATAAGTTTGTTATCATCAAAATTGGTTATTGAAGGCTTGTTAGGCCAACAATCTCCCCCTTTTTGATGATGACAAACACAAGCAAAACAATGTAGGAAAGCTAAAATAAAGCTCCCCCTAACAATAAGCATGAGTAATAATCTTTGAGAGTTGAAAAACTCCCCCTTTCCATATGCATATATTTAAAAGATATGAAATTCATTACATTCAAATGGTAAGCCAAATAATCAATATAGATCTTCAATTCAAGATCAAAATAACCTTGTGAAGCATAATAAGCATAAGCTTCGAAGCATAATAAGCATAAACATCCAAGCATAATAAAAACAAAACATAGTTACCATGATAAAGTGTAGCACAACCTAAAACAAGAGTAGCATTAGTACATGATCCAAAAAAAATAAAACTCTCTAATGCTCTAAAAAATGCTCTAAAAAATGCTCTCAAAAAGCTTTCCTGTTTGCTCACATAGTTCTCCCCCTTTTGGCGTGATCAAAAAGTGGGGCTAGTATCATCCTCATCGCCATCACCATCATCATCATCACCCTCATCTGCGGGTGTAGCAGAAGGAGATACGCCCATAGCCTCTTCAAGGTGACTAAGGCGAGAGCTAATTTTATCAAGCTTCTTGTCGATGTGTTTTGAAATAGAGCGAACCAGCTTCTTTAAAAAAGAGCGTGTAACAGGAGCATCATCAGTGTGGTGGTAGGAATAGGTGGAGGTACTGGAGGGGATGTAGGTGGAACATCAGCATCAGAGGCAGCAGCCTCGGCATCCTCATCACTATCTCGTGCAACCTGAGGAGCTTGCCTCTTAGGTACCCACTGACCATTTTCAAGTTTATAACCCAATTTCTTGACAGTGGTGGCAGTTAGAAAATCATAATTTTTTGGTGGAAAGAAATTAGAAGGAGATGGAGAAAAGCCAAAGGATTCAAACAGAGGTGTGAGAACACCTCCATAGGGAAGAATATGGCGTTTGGTGCTCTTTTTTGCAAGCATCCACTGGCATAGTAAAGATGGAAGATCAAGATGGATTTCTTTATAGATGCACCACAGAATAAGACAATCGAGATAGGAGATGTAAGTCCTAGAACCACTACGAGGCAAGATATTATAAGTAATAATTAAGTGAAGAATTTTGGCCTCGAGGGTTAGTTGTGAGTAAGATGGGAGGACACCAAAATTTATAGAAAGTTCGTTCATGATCATGGGTAAGAAAGTTTCAGGAGTGAATTCGTGAGCCATGAATCATGATTGCGATGAAATTTGTGGACATCTAAAATCTCCTCAACCCATTCCAAAAAGTCTTGCTATATCTTTATCAGAAAATTTATAAGTTTTTCCATAGAGATAAGTGGAGAAGTGAATATAACGGTCATTTAGATTTGGAAAAAGTTCTTGAGAAAGATTTGTATAAAATAACCGTGTAATTTGAGGGTACACACCCTTTGGTTGGTAGAAAACATACGGCCCCCAACCCATTCTTTGAAATAAGCGTAAGACACGAGAAAAATATGAATCCAAGAATTTCATGTTAATGATCTTACCAAAGATGGGATCTAGTGATTGGAGATGATGTTTATAGAGGATTTCGGCTTTGCTTGAGTTGAACCATTGGTCCTCGTCTGTTGAATCATCTCTAGCAATTGATTTCTCCTTTCCTCCTCTAACCCTAGGTGCCATGAGTGTGGGATTTGAGAGATGAAAAGTCTAGGGTTTTGAGAGTGTGAGATATGATGTGAGAGAGAGGAGAAAAATAAACTATTGGAACCCAAGAGATAAACGTTTTCGTTCCCTAAGAGAGAAGCCGAGAGGTATGAGATAAAACAATTTGGGTAAAAATGTAATTCGGCTTTTTAGTTTTTAGCTACTGCCGAAGGTTTGGTCGACTGAACAGATAGGTTCGATCGATTGAACTTTGAAAAACAGGTTCGGTCGACTGAAAAAGGTGCCTCAGTCGACTGAACAGAGCCTTGTTCACAGGTTTGGTTTTCAACAGAAGTTTTTTGATTGAATTTCTTTTAAAACTTCTTAAGATGGGACTCAATAATTATTTTAAAATTGTTCTCACAATAATTAAATTCATTAATCACTTTATAAACATACATTGACATTGAACATGCATCAATTGATATTGAACCAAGTTAATTTTGTTTGGAATCACTTTATGAATTAAACAACCTCACGAACATGCATTAATCCCAATTCTCGTCTAATAATGATAAAACGATCTTCATTAAGGGGTTTAGTAAAGATATCCGCCCATTGTTCACTAGTACTCACAAATTCCAAAAATTTATCACCTTTTTTAATATGATCACGAAGAAAATGATGACGAATTTTAATATGTTTTGTTCGTGAATGCAAAATAGAATTTTTAGATATGTTTATAGCACTAGTATTATCACACTTAATTGGCACAACATCATAGTTTAATTTGAAATCATTAAGTTGTTGTTTCATATATAATATTTGTGCACAACAATTACCTGCAGCTACATATTTGGCTTCAGCGGTAGATAAAGTTACAGAATTTTGTTACTTTGAAAACCAAGAAACAAGTGATTTTCCCAAGAAATGACATGTGCCACTAGTGCTTTTACGGTCTATTGTGCAACCACCAATGTCCGCATCAAAATAACTTATCATTTCAGAAGATGTAAACTTAGGATACCATAACCCTATATCTATTGTGCCAACTAAATATCTCAATATTCTTTTTACAGCAATTAAATGAGATTCTTTGGGACATGCTTAATAACGTGCACACATACATACACTAAACATTATATTAGGCATACTTGTAGTTAAATAAAGTAAGCTACCTATTATACCTCTGTAGAGCTTAGTGTCTATCGGTTTCCCTTGCTCGTCCTTGTCAAGTTTAGTTGAGGGACTCATTGGAGTTTCCAAAACTTTTCCATTCTCCATTTGGAAGCGCTTGGGTAGCTCACGTATGTATTTTGATTAGTTGATGAAAGTTCCATTCTTTGCTTGCTTGATTTGTAATCCAAGAAAGAATGAGAGCTCTCCCATCATGCTCATCTCAAATTCCTTTTGCATTCAAGTAGCAAATTTCTTACACAAAATTTCATTAGTGGCACAAAATATGATACATCTACGTATATTTGTACAATAAGCATGTCATCTTTGTTAGTTTTATTAAATAATGTTGTGTCAATTTTTCCTCTAATGAAACCATTTTCTAACAAATATTTACTTAGTCTTTCATACTAAGCTCGAGGAGCTTGTTTTAAACCATACAATGCCTTTGTTAATTTGAAAATATGGTTTCGAAAAATATGATCTTCAAATCAGGTAGTTGTTCAACATACACTTCCTCATTTATAAAACCATTTATGAACGCACTTTTTTCATCCATTTGAAAAAGTTTAAAGTTCTTATATGATGCATATGCTAATAACATGCGAATGGCTTTCATCCTAGCTACGGGTGCATATTTTTCTTCAAAATCAATTCCTTCTTCTTGATTATATTCTTGTGCGACTAACCTAACCTTGTTTCGGACAACAATACCATTTCTATCCTTTTTATTTCTAAAAACCCATTTAGTTCCAATGATTGTATTATCTTTAGGCCTAGGAACTAAATTCCAAACTT
>JAUMHN010428902.1:0-12467 GCA_032360265.1 Heliamphora ciliata
TTTTATACTAAATTAGATAGTAAAGGAGAAAAGAACATCTACATACTTGCTAAGTAGAGAGAAAGAAAAATAAGAGATCTTACTCAAGCTAAATGTATAAAAAGAGAGGATTCAACGATGTTAGCAAAATATGAGGAAATTAAGGAGAGGAGGAAAATGTATTTTAAGAAATTATTAAACGAAAAATATGTGAAAAGATTTGAAAGAGAAGAATCTGATAACTCGTATAAAACTAAATAATATAAGTTCTATCACAGAATAAAAAAGTTCGAAGTGGAAACTACAATGAAAAGAATGAAATCAAGAAAAATTTTAGGACCAGATGGTATCCCTATGGAGATGTGGAAATGCCTAGGCGAAGTGAGAGTATCTTGGTTAACAAAGTTATTTAATAACGGATGATTCGGCATTAAGTCCCGTTTTAGGCTTCTTTTTATTATTAGATCCTAAAACTGACTTGTGGGTAATACACACTTAAAACCCTACTTTGTAGATGCTTCTACTCCACATTCGAAAGTAAGCGGAATGGCTCATTTTGTAGATTTATGAAAGGTAATACACCCTTCGAATGTGGACCAGATGGCTCATCGAATGTGAAGATACGAATACTATTTGTATTACCTTTCGAATGTGGACCAGATGGTATCCCATTTTCACGTCTCAATTCAAACTGATTTTTCAAAAACACGCTTACTTTCAGTAGCATTTTCACGCTTCTCAGCAAATACTTGCAATGGCTACGAGAAATGAGGTTCCATTTTTTATTTGAAGCTTCCATATTCTAGAAATAGGCTTGGAATGGCTCCAAAAAATCTGGTTCCCTTTTCAATTGAAAGCTTCCATTTTCGATAACGAGGCCCCGAATCACTCCGAAACATGATCGTGGAGATTTTCCACACTCACAACGTGCGAAAACTTAGCAAAATCTCGAGGCAATGGGAATGATGGATACAGTTTTGGATCAAAATGAGGATTCAAAATACAAACAACGTAAAACTTGGCGAGAATCAACGAGGGTTTCATCTACTCCACATTCGAAAGGTAATACACCTACTTTGTAGATTTATGATACAGATTAAAACCCTCATTTTTCAAAGCCCTAGTTTGAATCCTCAAGTGCTTGGTCTGTTGAAATAGGTGAGGGTTTTGCTTCATATTTGGTATTCGAAACCCTTGTGAAGTCAATGTTCCATGGCTTCGAATTTGCTCTGAACACTACGCGTGTTGGAATTTTCTGTTTCATTTTTTGGTGTGTATCAGTTTTAATTTCCAATATTTTCATTGGGCATACTTGCATAACCCTCTCAACATTTGTGTATCATTCTCGAAGGCCTTGTGAAGTTAATGTTTCATGGCTTTTTTACGTATCATTTGTTAACGAATGAAAATCTTTGTTATTCGGATTTATTGCTACAGGTAGTGCTTCGTGTGGATCATTTTTAAAAATGTTACTATGACATGCGTATCATTTCGTGACAATGTTATTTTTGAAGATGTATCATTTGCTCATGTTGTCACCAATAAAATGATGCAGTCAATTGTTTTGTGTATCATTTTTAAGTTTTTTTGGACAAATGATATTATTTCATTTGTATCGTTTGTTCATGTTGCGCAACAAAGAAATGATGCGGTCGTTTCATGAAAACTCATGTATATCATTTTCTGCAATTTTAACTCAATGTGTATCATTTTTGCAAATTTAAAGAAATATAATGCAGCTAAAAAGTAGATGACGAGATTGACATAAAATGGATTACCCGAATCATTTGTTCATTTGAATCTAATACCCAATATATCATGTTGCGTAGCAGAAAAAATGATGCAGTTATTGATGAAAACTCAATTTGTATCATTTTCTGCATTTTTAATTCAATGTGTATTATTTTTCTACAAATTTAAGCAAATATGATGCAACCAAAAAGAAGATGACGAAAATGACAAAAAATGGACTACCCGAATCATTGTTGGATTAAATAATGCAACCATAATCTCCCATAACAAGATCTTTGCAACTAACAAAGGTTTCATTAAACATGAAATAGCATTCGAAAGATGAATGAAAGTGCAAATGTTATACGTAAAAATTGGCGTAAAAACTTACCCGAATACAAACAACTGAATTAAACAAAGCAAAATATTGCAAATCTGCAACAAAAATTCCAGCTGAAGTTCTGATGTGTTAAGACGGCGGGTAAGTATAAACTATCCGAAATACTTTGACGGAAAATGGCTCAGCAAACAACAAGACCGATTTTACAACATCTACCAGATTTTGTTATCACGATTATGCAACAGGATCGATTGTGCTAGAGGTGTACGCAGGTTGGCGCGGTGCGGATTGTGTGAAAATCCATGAACCAAACCATTTATGGAAGTATAAAAAATTTCAATCCATTGCCGAACCATCCGCTTTATAAAACCGACGGATTAGTTGTTTTTTTGAACGGTTTTGCAATAGCAGATTGGGTGGATCGGCGGTTTAAAAATTAAATAAATATTTTATTAAAATGTCAATTAATCCAAGATCAAAATAGAGACTACATCAATTTAAACAAAATATTCATGTAAAGATTCAAAAAAATATTTCAAAAAAATATTTGAGTACTAACAAAAACAAACATCCTATGTTCATGATATAAGTTAATAAACACCAAATAAAAGATAAAATACATAAATAAACATAGGTCGATGGCTCACAAAACCACTAACTCATTGTTATAGAAAATTAAAAATCAAAAATATTTTGAGGTTAAAGAAATTAAAAAAATATTTTGGTATGAGATATTGAGATCTAAAATTTTTAATTTTTACTTTTCTATTTATACCTTACGAATTAATGATTAGGTTAGAAGTTAAGAGTTACAAATTAACAATAAAACAAAAATAATTAAGTAATAAGTATTATATGCGGACGGGTCGATTGAATAGCGGGTGGAAGTGATTGAAACCGTCACCGTCAATCGACCCGTGTGGTCTCTTTCTCAACCGCCCAATTTGCCTTACCCTTTGCTTTTAATTTGCTTGGATCGGTGCGGTGTGGGCGGATGCAGGGCAGTTAGGCGGGTTGGACGAATTTTTGAACAGTCCTAGATTGTGCAACAGGACCGATTTTGTTATCCTGAATGGACGTGATAACGCAAATGTCGTGAATTGTGGGAACGGTTTTTTCAAATACAGATTTTGCAAATCATTCCATTTTGAGTATAAAGTCAAATAAAATTAACAAAGGGTATAAAGGTCCATTTTTTTCTAAAAATTTTAAAAAGACTTTATGGAATAGATAATATTGGAATAGGACTTATCCTCAACAACCTTTTTAAAATAGGACCTTTCCTCAATTTATGCTTTAATAAAATCATAATGACTAGAAAAATGCCCGAAAAGTGGAGAAAGGGTATTCTAGTACCTATATATAAAAATAAAGAAAATATTCAAAATTGTAACAACTATAGAGGTATTAAGTTGATGAGTCATACGATGAAGTTATAGAAAAGAGTAATTGGACATCGTCTAAAGATAACAACAATATCACATAATCAATTTGGTTTTATGCCTGATAGATCAACTATGGAAGCAATCCACTTGCTAAAGAGATTAATAGAAAAGTATAGAGAAAAGAAGAGAGATCTTCATATGGTTTTTAAAGATTTAAAAAAAACCTATGATAGAGTGTCTAGAGATATCATATGATGGACATTGGAGAGAAAGGGAGTGACAAAAGATTATATTGATGTAATAAGAGACTTGTATAATGGAGCCGCCACAATAAATAGATCACTTGCAGCAGAAACAAATGAATTCCCGATTACAGTAAGATTACACCAAGGATCGGCTTTGAGTCCTTATTTCTTTGCCTTAATTATGGATGAATTGACTAAACATATTTAAAATGAGGTCCCATGGTGTATATTGTTTGTTGATAATATTGTCTTAGTGGATGAGACTAAGAGTGGAGTTAACACTAAGTTAGAAATGTAAAAAGAAGTTTTGAAATCAAAAGGGTTTCGAGTAAGTAGGAACAAAACCGAATATATAGAATATAATTTTAGCAGTAATAGGAGTATTAATGGTAAAAAAATAAATATTCAAAACTAAAAAATGCCTAAGAGTAAATATTTTCGTTATCTAGGTTCGATTATTAGCAAATATGGAGAGGTAGCAAATGATGTAACCCATAAAGTCAAAGTTGGGTGACTCAAATTGAGGAGTGCTTCTAGAGTTTTATGTGATCGACAGATACCTACAAGATTAAAAAAAAAAATTTGTAGAATAATTATTAGATCAGCGATTTTGTATAAGATAAAAATGTTAAACAGCTAAGAAAAATCACATAAATAAGATGAGTGTTGCGGAAATAGGAATGCTAATGTGGATGTGTGGTAAGACAAAAAAATAAAATTAGGAATGAAAAGATTGGTGGAATAGTAAGGGTTGCACCAATTGAGAATAAGTTGAGTAAAAATAGATTAAGGTAATTTAGACACATACAACTAGACCAGTTGATGCAGTAGTAAGAAAAAGCGAAAAAATCATGAGTAATAAAAACACTAGAGGAAGGAGTAGATTTAAATTGACATGAGATGCCGTATTACGAAAAGATGTGAACCTATTAAAATTATCTGAAGATATAGATCTTAACATAGTAGAATGGCGAAAAAAGATTCATGTAGCCGACCCCAATTGATTGGGACAAAAGTTTAGTTTGGTTTGGTTTGGTTTGTTGTTGCGCTTTTTTTTAACTGCCATTGCTCTTTTGGTGCCAAGTGTCTCATTTTGTTATGGAATCCACGCTTGCCATTCATATGCTCACCAGAAACTCAGCTTACGTAGTTTTGACATGAACCACTATTGAAGAACATCTCTGCATGTTTCCCTGTCATTCTCATCATTTGTCAACACGAAATCCCATTTTGAATCAGAAACCACACACACACACACGGAGAGATAAAATCCATTTTGTACGAAACTGTTTATTTTATCAACAAATTCCAAAATATCTTAGTATTCCACCATTATCTCATTTCTTAATGTGTATTCACCCCATGTTGCTCCATCATTTTCCAGACGGTAATTTCAAAGAACCAGCTTTATCCCCACTTCCTTGTTTTATACCCGTTATTTGCATGTTTGCAGCATGTGTCACGCCATAAGAACTGATTAAACATGTCCACCATGGTAGAAGCAAGTGCTGCCTCCGTACCAGGCCATTACCCAATGACCTGCACTTGAGCAACAAGGACCCAGTCTAAGCTCTAGGCTACCATGAGGCCTAGCACAAGGCCTTCCCCATAGGCTCTCAAGGCCTGTCATCCTCAAGGTATAGCAAGAGGCCTTCCCTCCAGATTCTTGAGGGCTGTCATAGCCATAGGGAGATTGGTATTAAACCGAATCTCTAACCTGGACTGCCAACGGCTTCTTCTTTACAAGGCCTGCTTAGTTTGCTGCAAGATCTGTTTAACTAATACAAGGCCTACCATGCTGGTTATAAGGCCTATCCAATTTGCACATGGCTCATTTATTTTGTAGCAATGTCTATTTAAGGCCTTCCAAATCTGCAGCAAAGACTGACATGCTTGTTTTAAGGCCTGTCACATATTGGTATTAGGTCTCTTTAATTGCAAGGCTTTTACATTGTTGTAAGGCCTGTCAAAATGTTGCAAGGCCTATTGAATTAGCCTTAGTTAGGCCTTGATTCCTGCTATAAAGCCACTCAATTACGCTGCAAGGCCATGATGTTCTGCGTATTAAGACTCTAAAGTGGTAAAAACCATTTTATTCTAACCTCTACACGCATTTTTTTTTTTTTGGGGAAACATGAAACCTCCATGCACCACCAGTGACTGACCTCAGCACTTACTACAGAGACACAAGAAATTACCTCAAACCACCAAATGATGCAATAACAATGATTATTGTCTGCTTTGGCCCCACACTTAAACACCAATCAAGGAGAACAATACAACACACTTAAAAAACAATCAGGAAGCAGCTTCCCCCATTTAACCACATTGTCAATGACGAGATTCTCACAGCCACCATGTAGGTGTCAACTGGAAATCACCTTCGCACAGAAAATACTCTTCTAAGAAAAAACAAATGTACTCCCTACACCCCTTCCCCTGAGATCCTACAATAAAGCTCACCTTAATTTGCCATCATTCTCAACATGCCTTAATTGGCATGCCAATGATGTTGATGCCATAAAAGGTTCGTATAGCCTCAACCACCTGAAGATTCCAATGATATTTGCTAAATATACTTTCGAGTCGTGCTTATTTCATTATATGTTTTCGTTAATAGTTGTGGCATTTTGCATCTCAATCTGTCGACAGAAATCCTCATGTGACTCATCTGCTAGTTCTAATCTTTTGAGTAACTATGCCAAATTGCTTTATGGAAGTGTGCCTTATTAGTTATGGTTCCGTTGCACATAAATTATAATTTCATCCATCACATACTACTAAAAGCACGTTTTCCTTCTACCAAAAATACCAACATAATCCTAAAATGTCCAGAATATGTTTTAGGTTACCAGTTACAGTTTGCGTTATGTACATTTAATTGGTATAAATGTTTGAAATTTTTTGTACATAAGATTGTTCCCAATCAGGCGCAACAAATAGTCTCAGAACGAAGTAAGGAATTAACTCGGTGCCATTTGAGTAGGGCTAATTGTTGTTCATTATCGGAAAGGTCCAATGGAGTTTGGCTTGATTCACTTGATTATTAGCTACAAGTAGTACTTGTGCTAATTGGGTTTTAAGTTCTTCAGAAACTTGGAGTTCATTTATTTTTTGTTTAGTTAAGCATTTATTTGCATAATGACATATTTTTTCACATTTCCAACAAACAGCATTTTGGGGTAGGAACTAAATTTGGATTTTATCATTTGTGGGGTGTTTTGATGATTGCTTGCCTTTAATTCCTCTAGGAGGATATTTCCATGATTTATAATAAGAGGGATTATATCTTTTAATAGGTTTGCGAATATAAGGTTTTCGTCTTTTGTGAGGAGCAGTTGTAATTAGGGTAGAAAACCAAATTCAGTTTTGCCTATTTTCTTTTATTTCTTTAATTGATTTTTGAATTTGATGTCATTGCATAAAGATAAACATTCATCACAGATTTCAGAAATTAATTCGCCAAAAGTGTAAGAGAAATAATGAATGGTACCACCATGCTTTGTGCGAACTCGTATTTTGGCTTTGTTGGCAAAAAAGTTGGAAGGCCTGCAATAAATCTTTCTTTTTAAAAATCCTGATTAGCATGATGTCTTTAATATAACTTTGATAAAAAGATATCTTTATAGCATTGGAAATGAGTTAGTGTTGGACAACGTAAATTAATAAAAAATTCCTTACTTCGTTCTAAGACTATTTGTGTATTTCCTATAACATGTTGGGTAATGGAAGTTACTAAAGTAGTAACTACATCACTACTTGGTTGTCCATTTGATAATATTGATAAACCATTTTCATGTATATTTTGTGCATGTAGAATGAGTTGTCGTTGGCCTTCTATGAGATAATTATCCCACCATCCTTTGAGCTGACCAATGAAGCTTGAGATTAGCATTTTAGCAACTATGGGATCTATATTTTGAGAATTCTTTGCAAATGAAGCATTAGCATGCATCATCATGCATTGCCCTAAATTGAGAATTTGATAATCTAATTTTCCATCAAGATTCCATTCATTAAAAGTGGCTCCTGAGAAAGCATAGCGTACATCAAATGATTTTTCTTCTATATGGTCTTGTATAATAATTACATATAGGAGGTTTTACCGATGTCATATTTTGTAGGGTAGAAGGTGTAATATTATGAAAATTGGTGATATAATGTCATTAATTCAGAATCATCTTCTTGTAACATATGGATGGATTTTATATCTATATGAGTCTTATTTTCCATTTCTATGTCGACAAGTGATGTGTCAACATGAGGATAATGAGAGGTTTGTGAGGTAAATGTTTTTTGGGTTTGTGAATATAATTATACTAAAAATTCATCTAAGGGAGTGCCAAGTTTATATTGAGGTTTTGTTAATGGAAGAATTATTGCGGGAGTTTGTTGTTGATCTGCTGGGACAGATAAATACAATTGATTTAATTTTGTAGTGATTTTTTCTAAATTTGATTTCAAGATTGGTTTCAATTCTGGTGTTTTATTCTCCTTAAGTTTTGAGGTATATATTTATATAATTTTTTCGTTCAGATAAAAGTTCAATTTCATAACTTGTAGCGGCATGACTTGTACGTGCTGCTTGGATACCATCAACTAATAGGTGTTGATATGGTGTAGCTTTTACAAAACCAGGTAATGACACTAATCTATTAGGACGATGGATTGATTTAACCGCATTATTATCAATTACTTTCTCTGATTTTTCAATAATATTTATTTGAGCATTTAATACATTTGGGAGTATTTGAATATGACTGTAAGTATAATAGACCTGATAGTACCATGGAAAAAATCTTACACTTAGGATCAACTTGATCCTAGGGCTACGGTTCGTTCTCCAGAACATTCTTGAGAAATATCTAGGCTTCCTCCCATCTTCTGGAATACTCCACACTTCTCTAGGGCATGATAGAGTATTCTACAATCTCGAAGGGTCATCTGAGATCTTCCAAGACGCACTGAGACATTCCGATCTACTTCAAAATACTTTGGACACTTCAAGACTCATCCACGATTCAGACCCTTCTAGCATGCTCTATAATCTTCCACGAGCCTCCATTGTCTTGAATTGCCCTTCTCCAAGCTTCTAACGCCTCAGCAATTCTCAGGCCACCATGACAATCTCCCTGTAACGTCGTGGTAAGTCTGTCTACCACTTCTTTGCTGGGTCTTCATCACCTTAGTTGTCGAGCCTTGTGGAAGCTCCTTCTGCACGCCTTTTATAACCCACCAGTGTCGTAGTGGCACACACTTATCTTGTACTCCACTAGTGTCTTAACAGCACACGTACCTTATGCCCCGCTATTGTCGTAGAGGCACACAGGTGGATTTGGTAATTAGTCTATTCTAATTCTGAACTTATCTTGAACCCTGTTATTGTCGGAGCAGTAAGCACTTGCCTTCTACCTGCTCTAATCCACACACAATGGTTGCTCAGTTGTCTCCACCAGGTTACGCCCCTCGCAACCTGCTTTGATATCACTTGTCACCAGCCAAGATTTCCACGACACTTGTGCCTCGTGTGGCACCTAGGCAATGCACCCCAAATGCCTAAGTCAATCTTTCTACACAAGCACCAACTCCAAAGTCTTGGATAAAAAAGCTCCATTATACAAATAATATGTGTACCAAGAATCTAAGATATATAAGGATACAACTCTCTCTCAAGTATTGACAAGCTCACAAGCTCACACTTGGGACTCATCATTGTCACTTTTGAGAGCCTACTATGGAACAACTCCCCTGAGTGCCTCAAAACATCTAGACATCTTCCCATCTTCTAGAATACTCCACACTTCTCCGGGGCATGGTAAAGTATTCTACAACCGCTGAGGGTCAGCTGCGATCTTCCAAGCTGCTCTAGAACATTTTGAACTCCTCTGGAATATTTTGGACTCTTCAAGGCTCTTCCACAATCCAGAGCCTTCCACAATGCTCTAGAATCTTTCCCGAGCCTCCATTGCCTTAAATTGCCCCGCATCAGCAATTCTTGAACCGTGAAACAATACTTCAAAACAATTTTCACTTTTCTCTCATTTTTATTTTTGCAGAACTTCAACTTCGTCTTACTATAGATTGCTAAGTTCTCTGACTCTCTTTCTCTCTTCCCTCATTTTCTCTCTACTCTCTCTCCCTCTTTCTCTCTTTTCTCATTTTCTTATAACCGAGTCGCCAGGCCAACTAGCATCCACCTCTCTCATTGTCAGAACATGAATGCCAAACTACGGATCACCAGACACAAGTGACAATCATTGTTGTCGATCATGTGAAAATTTCAAGACTGCTATTAATAAGTGCCCTATATGCTACGTTCCTGGCTCCACCACTGCTGCACATCCTATCATTATAAGCTTACAAACTCACACGAAGCTACTTCTGCGGATTGCAACTGCACCTGGTGTCAGATCAAGGCTCTCAGTGGCTCAAGACATCGATGCACCACCAGGTCAACCCGCAACTGGTCTGACGCAACTTACCCGATTCCATTTAGCCTCAACTCTCCCACACTACAATTGCCTAATGTTTTGAACACCCAAAATGCACATGTTTCACAAATCAATAAGGGGGTTTACCTCAAATGGATTCATTGGATGTAATTACCAATACAGAAACACTTTTTCCCCACATAACATACAAAGAATCGGCAAGAAACCACAGCAGATAAGACCAAACGAGTGAGCAATCACTGAGAACATTATGAAACATACCTCTATCAAATTTTTTACCATCTGGGTCAACTTTCTCAACCCTAAAGATGTCCTCTAAAAGATATTCAACCATCGTAGCTCTGAGCGCTGATTAACAAAAGAATCCAGCGACACAAAGGTGTGTATGGAATGCGGAGCAGAGAAGGGTTTGGTATTGGAATGGGAAACTTTCACCTACAGTGGCACCAAGCGAAATAAGAAGAAGGGTTTTGAATTTGAGGGCTGCGATTATGGTCGCCGGAGGAAGGATAGGCGGACACAGGAAGAATTTGGCATTCGGGGAGTGATCATTACGAGCATTCTCGGGAAAATGTTGCCAAAGAATTCCACGGTTGGCACTGCCCCTGCAATGTTTTCACTACACACTTGTTTTGACTATCTAAAAGTTGATTATTTTATTAAAATAAAATAATTACTTTTTTAGTTATATTGTTGGATTTATTTAAAAAGTTAATTTGTTTATTTTTAAAAAAAGTTAAATTGTTTATTTTAAAAAAAGACATATACGCATCCTAATTTTTTAAATAAAATAATTATAATGCCCTCAATTATAATATCAACTATATTCTCAATAATAAAAAAATCGTATTAATATTTTAAATAATACAATTTAAAAACAAAAAAATAATAATGACATATTAAATATTTTAATAAAAAAATTTAAAAACACCATAAAAACCCGACCAATCTATCTTTTTTCTTTAAAAAAAAAACTCTTAAAAACTAAACTTTTTAAACATCCTAAACAAAGGCTAAAACTAATTTTTTTAACCTGTGATCTATTTAGCATTTTTAATAAAAATTATAAAACAATGCGAACTATTTGATAAAATAATTCCTCATAAATGAATAAAAATAAAAAGGCGAATGGAATAAAAGAAGCTTTATAACAAAAGCGATGAGCTTTTCGTGCGGCGAATTTAGGGGTGTATACGGATCAAATTGATATGTTTTTAAGCAAATTTAAGAATCAAATCGTTAGTAACCGTTCCTAAAATTTTTGAATCAAAACTAGATTATTATAATTTTGGAGCCAAACCAGAACTAATCTGTAAAAACGGTCCAATTTCGGTTCAATTCTAGTTCTCCATTTCAAAAGTTCAAGACAATCAATTTTATCAAATACGTAATTTAAACAAACTTAGCCTAATCTGCTACTTAGAAACTTAGAATTGAAAATTAAATATAAGGGGTAAATTTTCGTCTAGTGTAGCAATCACAAAGATAATAAGAAACTATTTTTTTCAAAACTCTCACTTTTCTAATGATGCATTAATCGTTAAATATTTAATTTTTTATATTAAAATGCAATAATTATAATTTTATATTATTTTTTTAGCCTAAACTATTTCTATTTTCTTTAACATGTTTGTTTGAACTAAAATTGTATAAGTGACTTTAAAAAAGAAATAAGAAATATACAAATATAAAATATATATACTCTTTTACAAAAAATGAACCGGATCGGTTAGAACTGTGTTTTTTAAATTAAAACCGAGAACCAAATCGTATACAACGGGTATACAAAATTGAGAATCGAAACTTGACTATTTTAATATAAAATCAGACCAATTCGTATGGTTTGAACTGGTTTAAACCGATTTATTGGTTCTTCCAAATTTTTTTTTGCACTCCTAGGCAAATTGATTTTAGTCAAAGTAAATATCACAATTTTGTAGATTAATGGTACATCTAAATAATATTAAAAAAAACATTTGTTTCAACTTGTCAACTATTTTATTTTAGTATATATCAATTTCTTAATAAATCATCATACAATGTAAAGCAATTCCCTTTTAATATTCTCCTCTAGTTCAAATGTCTTCTATTAAAAGACACATGTCATTCTCTTAGAAAGACACTTGTTACTATCTTAATTCTAAACTTCAATTTTACATATATGGTAGCAAAAAATGTTGTTATACACAATCAAATATATCAATGTCACCACCCACATGAACAAAATCAATTTAGTACGATTCGTTGGTACATAATGTATGAATATGTAGGAATAATTTTAAAACGCTGCGATGATCACACTATCTCCATTATCCAACTATAAGAATTATCAAAA
>JAUMHN010428911.1:0-12465 GCA_032360265.1 Heliamphora ciliata
GAACCTAATGGAGAGGAACATAATGGTGCCATTTGGATTATTGTATTGGAGATGTTAACTTTGGGCCATGTATGTCCTGAGCTGTGTTACATCTTGAGCCATATCACGTCTTAAGCCGAACTGCCGCTATACGCCGTAGTGATTGGAAACGTTGATGTACAAGAACCTAACGTACAGGAACATAATGGTGCCACTTAGAATTCGATTAGTTCATTTATAATCGGGATGGGTTATGTTGAGTTGTCTTTCATGATTCTAAATCTAGGGCGTCCCTAGTTGCCATTTTTGTAAATATTTTGGGATATATTCACCTTGTACACCCTGGGTACGTCCCCGATGTTACAAATTTAGTTGGTGTTTGAAATAGTTTATCATGAATATTACTGGGTACCATGGGTTCATCACTAGCATTCTGGTTTTCATGATTTAGACTTTGGGTTGATGCCAAACGAGCATCCTAGTTCTTAAGGTGAGAATTGTTGGCCCGAATAAGGGTGGCAGATAATTGGTTGGCCCGCCCCCACGCCATTGCCTTTGAGTAAAACAGTTGTGACATGACGCCCAGCTACGCATTTACTATTCCCAACGAGGCAAGAAAAGGTTTGGTGATCAAAGTCCCATCAAGTCTACTCTGTTGATTCCTAGTGTGGAATTTCTGTTATAATATGGGTGCATGTTGTCTTGGGCATCTGCATTTCATACACGCATCTTGATTGACTTGTCTGCTATCCTGTCATAAATTTGTCTGTCTCCTACCCATGATCTAGAGTTGGCAGCTGTGTTCTTCGCCTTGAAGGCATGGCGACATTATCTATATGGTAAGCACTTCGAGGTTTTCTCTAATTACAAGAGGTTACAATACTTGTTTTTCCAAAAAGACTTGAATCTTTGCCAACGACGATCGATGGAGTTGTTGGGAGACTACGACTTTGATTCGCAGTACCACCCGGGAAAAGCAAATGTCGTAGCTGATGCGCTCAATGGGAGATCCCGTGGTTTGTTAGCTTCTATGGCTATACGAGAATGGGATATGCTTAGAGATGTCGGGGAGTTTGATCCGTGTCTCGGAGAGACAGGGGCAGGTGCAACCTTATATTCAGTAGCTTCACAACCCGCATTGGTTGCACGCATGTTAGAGGCTCATCGAACCGATCAGGAGGTTCAGATGATACGGGACCGCATTACAAGTGAGATGGACACAGCAGGATGGACGGTGGGTTCATATCAGAGTTTGAGGTTGATAGGGTGACTATTTGTGCCAGAGTCGTGCTATGCTGAGGTGCTACATGATTTTCATCATTCACGTCTTACAGTGCATGCCAGAGGCACGAAGATGTATCACGACTTACGCCGTCAGTTCTGATGGATGGAAATGAAGAGAGTCGTGATCCGATTTGTGTCTCAGTGCCTTACTTGTCAGCAAGTAAAGGTGGAACACCAGCAACCGATAGGTTTGTTACTGCCGTTGCCTATATCTGAGTGGAAGTAGGAGAATATCACGATGGATTTTGTATCGGGATTTCCTCAATCGCCGACGGGACATGATGCTGTTTGGGTTGTGGTTGATAGGCTGACGAAGTCGGCACATTTTCTTCCCATTCGAATGCGGGATTCAATGGACAGATTGGGTAGGTTGTATGTTCGGGAGATAGTCCAACTACACGGAGTACTGGTGACTATTGTTTTTGATCGAGACCAGCGCTTTTCATCGCGCTTTTGGCAGAGTCTTCAGATGGCTTTGGGGACGAGCTTGACTTTCAACACAGCTTTTCACCCACAGACCAACGGTCAATCTGAGAGGAACATCCATATTTTGGAGGACATGTTGAGAGCCCGTGTGCTTATTTTTTGGGGTTCTTGGGAGGACCATCTATCATTGGCAGAGTTTGCATGCAACAACAGCTATCAGTCCAGTATTGGGATGGCACCATATGAGGATTTGTATGGTAGACCGTGTAGAACACCTGTGTGTTGAACAGAGGTGGGAAAGACCGCTGTTTTGGGACCCGACCTAGTACGGGAGACGACCGAGAAGGTTGTAGTGATTCGTCAGCATTTGGTGACAGCACAGAGCCACCAGAAAAGTTATGCAGATCAGAGGAGGAGACCTTTGGAGTTTGTAGTGGGAGATCATGTGTTTCTGAAGGTCTCGCCACGTAGAGGGTTGATGAGATTTAGCCGTAGTGGGAAGCTATCACTGCGCTTTATTGGACCATTTAAGATCCTGGAAAAGATTGGGGTGGTAGCATACCGTCTGGCCTTACCACCTCAGTTGGCATTTGTGCATAACGTGTTTCACGTTTCCATGCTTCAGAGGTATGAGCCAGATCCGTCACAATTTCTAGATTGCGCTGAGTTGCGAATTGATGAGGATGCCACCTATGAGGAATGTCCAGTGAAGATTCTAGATACGAAAGAGCAGGTGTTACGGGGGAGAACGATTGCTTATGTCAAAATTCAGTAGCTTCATCACGGGGTTGAGGAAGCAACTTGGGAGCTTGAGTCTGGGGTTCGTGCTAGACACCCGGAGTTGTTTACTTCGTGACCTTGTAGTGAATTTTGGGGGCGAAATTCCTTAAGAGGGGAGAGTTGTGAAACCCTGTACCGTCTCTTTTTATATTATATGCATCTTCGGCATTTTTTGACGCATGTTTAGAATTTTTTCTTCTACATGTTTTTAAGCGTTTTGATGTATGATCGAGTTTATCTGAGCATGGTGGGTTGGTCCCGGGGGTTGTAGGGAGTTACGATGTGAATTTTAAAAATTCAAAAAAAAAGATATTTTGGAGGCCTATAAATATCTGGAGTTAGATATTTTCAAAAGATATTTTCAAAACTTAACTCCTAAGTTTCCTCCAGTTTTCTCTCTGCCTTCTTTCTAACTTCTCGGGGGCCTAGGGTATAGTTTTTGATGGACCAACCGCCGATCCTTGTTATAGGCATCGTGCTCTACGCATCCATCCGGACGAAATTTTATTTCGACGAAGCACGATTTTGCACGCGAATCGAGGCGTCGAGTTCTTGACTTACCAAGATAGGATTCTAGACTTTAAACTTATTAGAGGGTGATGTATGTAATCTTATGCATCGTTACCATTTTATATTCATGAAAAGGTGTTTCATGTTTGGGAAAAATTGGGTTTTTGCTTTAAAAATCCTTTTTTGCCATTTTGGTTGGATGAAAACGGTGTTGGATGTTTCTTTTGAAGTTTTTGGATATAGGCTTGAGCGTGTCTGAGTTCATGGGCATGAGATGGAAGCTTCGAGGCTTCATCTTGGGTTTAAAATGGCAAAATCGTAGGTGAAAAACATTTTCTAGGCTGGTTCGGTCGACTAAACCCATGGGGTCAGTCGATTGGATCATGGTTTGTGGGTTCGGTCGACTGAATCCATGGGGTCAGTCGACTGAACAGTGTTGTTGGGCATTTTGACGTGGATTCCAGTGTGTTTTTTAGTCGACTAGAGGATGGGTCCAGTCGACTGAACCTGTGCTGATGAGTGTGCATCTTTGAAAATCATGTTTTTGAAGGTTTGGAGCTAACCTGTGGCATTGAGGTTCAACTTTTAAAATGTTTTGATGAAAACCATGCATTTTCATGCTTAGATCTCCATGGTAGATGGATTGGATCTTCTTATACGTATGTTATATAGTTTTGAACTCATGTTTTTACATGTTTTGTTTTGATCTCTATGTGGATGGATGGATCTTGATCTCCATGTTGATGGATTGGATCTATATATACATGTTTAATGTATATATGTGGAAAAAGGTTTTGGTTTTGATAAATGATTCTCTAGATGTACCGGGATAGCGGGTATTTGGCATGAGTTGCCCTTGGTGGAAGCCCGAAAACGTGCGCAGAGTAGGTACCTTGGTCCTTCGGGTTAATCCCCGTAAACTAGGTGGTTGGGTGCTTTGTTCCCTCAGGTTTTGGGCCCGTAAACTAAGCTTTTACGTTGTGGTGGCTTCGTGTAAAACTTGCATTTACCTAACTAGTCCTACGATATGTAGGGATTGTGTAAAAGGGCAAGAGTTTATAGTTGCTACATTTGTCCCCTTGTGACGTAGTCGGTACATAAGATTTCATTTTATTTTTCCTCGGTATGTGTGGTCCGAGTTGAAAACATTGTTTTAATTACAGTTTTCTTTAACTCTTGTTTGCATTAGTTAAAATGCATGATTTTACTTGTGGTCGAGTTAGCTCCCACCATATGATTGCATATCCTGCTTTACAACTTTATAGTCTGTTTCTATTGGGCTTCGGCTCACGGGTGGGATTTTCTGTACAAAACTATTTTCAGGTGAAGATATGGAGAATGATCTTGAGTAGATCTTGTGGTGCCCGTGGTGACGGATGGCGGAAGACATTTGTAGTTTTTCTTTTTGGTATGCTTGTTCTTGAAGGCATGTTTTGTACGCCATAAGGCAATATACTATATGCATGTTGGAACTGTAAGTTTACTGTTAATGAGAAATGCATATTGGGTTTTCAATTGATTTCAACACGTGAATTTGAATGTATGAAAACCTATTTTCGTAAAACTGGTGTTTTGGTGGATTTTCACGTGACCTCGAGATTTTGAGGCGTGACAGTTTTCCACAACCAAGTTAATTTTAGTCGGCAAACGTATAAGTTTCCGCGACCAAGTTAATTTTGGTCGGCAAACGTATAAGTGTCTGCGACCAAATTGAATTTGGTCGGCGAAAGAGTATAGTTTTCCACGACCAAGATGAATTTGGTCGGCAAAAGTAAACACTTTTAAGTCCAAACATTTTTTGGCGCGAAATTTAGTTCCAATACTCTTAAAAAAATATTTTTTAATTCTTTCATGACCAAAATATTATTTGGCAAAAATTACTTGTATAAAAACCACATCGAATTATCTGTATTATTATTTTTTTATTATGATTTCTCGAAATCAATAATAGTTTATATTCCAAAAACTATCCTTATAATAGTTTAGATTTTAATTTTAAAGCTTAAAAAAGATTACAAAATTAGTTATATAACTATCAGAAAATACATAAAAATAGTAATAAAAAATAAAAATCTCTTATCTTGTACTATTGTTATGTATATTTTACTATTAAGTATAAATAACTTTACACTCTCCACATTATCTAGCTCTTAATAAGTTTTATATAAATTTTTTAAAAAATATAATTTTTTTATTTTTTAAAACAAATATCTAATAGTATTAATTATTGAAAAAATATTAAACTTATATTACGAGGACTGCAAATTTAGCTAGTTATATATATGTTTAGGTTAATAAAAATTAATTTGGTAATTTCATGAATAATTTTGAGATCAAAGAAAAATTTAACTCCTTTATAACATTATTTTTTAATTTATATATTTATAAATATTTTTATAAATAATGTACAAATTATATTTTTTACAAAAGAATGGAAGCCTTGTTATGTAAGTGTAAGTAAGCCTGTAATCATATTCTCCTCTCACTCTCATACCAGAGTATCAGCATCTCCAGTACTCTCAATTTGAACTTTCACGTCGCAGGCCTCCCCGCCAATGCCTCTCCACCGACTCTACCCCGCCGACGTCTCCCCATCGACGTCTCACCGTTGACGCATCACTGGACGGCTCACCGCTCGGTGCCTCGTCGTTTCTTCATTCAGAACTCACGACGCTCACGCATCATTGCAACCCTAACGCCTCGTCATCGACTTGTCGTCTCTCTCGCTAATTGAACAACAAAATCACCGTAGATACTCATCCTTCTCTTCGCTCGATCTCACTCACCGCCGCTGCGATCTCTATCACTCGCCGCTCACTGCCACTCTGATCTCTCTCTCTCTCTCTCTACAACGCTCACTACTGCTGTAGCGACTCGATACGTCCTAATATTTATTTATTATTAATTGTTTTAACCTAATTAAAATTACTGGAATTATTCTCTAATAGTTTATAACGCATGTCGTATGCTGTTGGCACGAGAAGGGATCTTAGAATATTAATTGGTGATTAATTCGGAGGCACCAAAAAATTTCCATGGTGACGATTGAATTAATTTATATTAATTTGAAGAGATAAGTGAAATGAGCTTTTACAATATGCATAGATAATAATAGTAGAATTTAATTAAAACTTGGAAATAGAAAAATTAATTGATTTAAAGGAAATTCATATTAATGTTAGTAGAGTGGGGAATGAAAGTGAATTATTTTATGCAAATTACGTTAATTGAAATAAAATAAAGACTAAATAAGGTGGTTAGTTTCTAATTAAAATGAATATAATTTTAATTATATATATATATATGTGTGTGTGTGTGTGTGTGTGTGAAATAAATGGTGGAGCATTATAGTGAATTCAAAACAAAAAAAAAAAATAGGAGAAAGAATAAATTCTCATCTCAGCCAAAGTTGAGAGTGAGGGAAAACAGAGAGGAGAAAAAACGGAGCGCGCGACCGGCACGACGGCCGCGACGCCTCCCTTCGCCCAACCACAGCGCCGCCGGCGTCGCCTTCCCCACCCTTCCCTACCGGCGATTATGCCCCGACCATCACCAGCCAACGCCACCGGTGTCTTCTTCCTTGGTTTCTCTTTTCCTTCTCTTCGGAGTCGCCATGGAAGGAGCTTCAAGTTTCGGCGCCCGCTCTTCTTTAGAAATTGACGAAGTTTCTCACAAAAACCCAACGACGCCAGCACCGAATCTAGCAACGCACTAGGAGAGCTTCGAGTTTAAACCACATAAGAGCCTGATGTGCATTGAGCCGAAAAGCTAAAGTTTTTGAGATTTAGGGATTTTGCTCCAATAAGTTAGGATTAAAACCCTAGTTAAGCTTGAAATGGTGTAGATTGGATTCATAGCAATTATTTAATTTTCTGGTGTATTGAGTTGATTTTGTGAAACTTGGATCGGGAGTTGATATGTGGATAACTCATTGAGATGTTTAAGCCCTTAAACTTTAATGTGTCATTAGGAAATTAACTTATAATTGATTTACAAGATTTGTGAGCTGGTGAAATCATGGAGCTGAGTCAATTCATAGTTTATTCGATTGGAGTTTTGTGTAATTCGGATGAATAATGATTGAGCTGAGAGTATTGTAATCGTCAAATCGAAACTATAGTGTAATAGATTATAGGATTAAATTGTGATTTAAGTCTTGGGATTTGGGTTGCGATACAATTGGTTAATATCATCTAAAAGATGATGAGATGCCAAACGGGTGTATCAAAGTTTGATAAAACTAGTCTATGCGTGTGATTAAAACCATGGTTTAATTAAAGAGAATTAATTTCCCAAATGAATATTGATTTCGCTTTAGATTAGTTTGAAGAGAATGATAAAATGGGAGAAGTATGAAAATCCTAATCAATCCACAGTCTATTTAATTTGATTTTTTTTTTAAAAGAAAAAAGTGTTCCTTTCTGTTGGCAATCTAACTAAGCCTTAAGTATATTTAGAGTGATGTAATTACGAGAAATTTATGTCAAAATTATGATCTAATGAGTCGAGGCTTTGTAAAGATTAGATGAAAAGAACAACAAGATAAATCTTAATTTGAATAAATAGTTGGATAGATGGTGAAGTGTGTTGAAGTTTTAATATAAAGAACTAATAAGGTTATGAAAAGATGACATACTCAGGTCTTATAAAAAAATATATGAAATGGAATTTGGAACGAGGACTATTGAATTGGAATAACGAGTTAAATCCAATGAATAACGATTATGATTTGGGAAGTGATGATTGTGAAACATGAAATGGATAAATGAAATCATAAAATATGATTGAAGTGAATACATCCGAGGATGGAGTTTCTATATATAATGGTTTCATATTTAGTGTATAGGACACGGTAATATTGAGAGTATAACCAAAAGTCTGACAGAAGCTGTTAACCCGAGAGCTTTTTTATTTTGATTTTGATGATTTTCATAATTCATTTTCTAAAATTAAATGAATTTAAATGGATAATATTTTATATTTCCAAAATGAAAGTGTTAACACATTTTGAACAATTAAGTTGATACCTTTGCCAAAAAGAAATGGCTTAACTCTCAAAAAGATTAAAACACTCACGTATTCCTAAATGAGAATATTTTGTATTGAAACCAATTGAAAAATAAGTCAAACACTTTTAAGGCAAACCATACTTGAATCTCATCAAGTGTGTCAACACCCCTTGATCAAATGGTTTGACACCCTAACATTTGTATGAAGTTGATCTTCAGGTATCAAAACATTAGTGTCGACACAAACAAGTTTTGTGTCAACACAAAAAATCCGTAGCTCTCAGGACTCAAAAAGAGTCGACACAAATCATTTTTGTGTCAACACAAAAGTGGTCCCCACTTTTGGTATCCGGATGTTTGGGTCGATACAAATGGAAATTGTGTCGACACAAAACAACCGAGGCCAGTTGCAGATTTTGAGGTGTCGACACCAACTAAGGATGAGTCGACACAAAAGTCCCGAGGTTGCCTGCAAAATTTAGTGTTGACACCAAAGAATACATGAGTCGACACAAAGTGCCTGCTTTCGGATTTGGAAGTACATTTGAGTCGACACCAACTGAAGATGAGTCAACACAAAAGAACCGAGGCTTCCTATAGAAATTCGTGTAGACACCAAAGGCAAATTGATTCGACACAAAGTGGTTCCTCCAGATGCTAAAGTTTCAAATGAGTCGACACCAGATCCAATTGTGTCGACACCATGATGTTGGTAAGGTAGAGTGCAAAATTGTGTCGACCCCTCAAAATATTTGTGTTGACCCAACCACTTAAGGAACCCTGCCCTAGACATTTTGTGTCGACACCAAAGGCGTTTGTGTCGACACTTGCGACAAAAATTCAAACTCGCGGCAAATCTCAACGGCTGATTTTTTTGCATTTGTCGCTCCCACCTACCATGAACGGTCATGAACACACAAGAGCATATATAAGGAATAACTTCTCAGCATTTACTCCAATTGAAGACTTAAATTTACTATTCCATTGCTTGAATCAATCACAGAAATTTCAAGCTTTCATTTATTGCTGAATCTCCAGCTCTTGTTCATCATCTCTCTTTATCTTCTCATTTATTGTAAATCTTTTCTGTAAAAAGACTTCGTGATTCTCATTAATTACTCTTCATTTATTGTAATCAATAATGAGTCACCATTTATCCACTGAGTGAGTGAGAAAAACTCATCAAAGAATAGTTCAAGAGAGATTAGAAGAAAACAGGGGCTTGTTTTCCTTGGATCTTCTTGTAGCTATTAGGCTTGTGAATGTGCCCGTAAACATTCAACACATTCAAGCGAAGTCTTAAAGATTGTAAAGGGTTGGAATATGCCCGTGAAGTATTCTATATAATGGAAATATTCAAGGGAGAACTTGAGGAGTGGACGTAGGCTAAGATAGAGCCGAACCACTATAAATCCTTGGCATCCGGTTCTATCTCTCTATCCCTTATCTTTTCATATTTGTAATGCTTCAATATTTGCTTAATTTGCTTTATTTGATTGCAATATTAAAAGGATTTTGAAAAAGGTTTTTAGTTGTTATTTATTTTTTAAAGACCCAATTCATCCCCCTCCTCTTGGGTTGCCTTGTTCTAATAATTGGTATCAGAGCTTGGGCTTTTGTTTTTGACTTAACAGTCTAAGAGTTTTATATGGCAACCACTAGTATCGGACTTATCTAATCCGAAGGTCAATCGACCAATAGACCTCCCTTGTTCAATGGAACAAATTATAACTATTAAAAGGCTAGAATGAGAATCTATACTCAAGCCGTAGATTACGACCTTTAGCGGGTTATCATAAATGGACCCAAAAGAACCATCAAAACTGGTGAAGGGGCTGCTGCCCCTAAACCAGAGGCCGAATGGACTGAAATCGACATAAGAGATACAAAAAAATGCTAAAGCCATGAATCTTCTGTACTACTCACTTGACCCAAACGAGTTCAATAGGATCTCGACATGTGACACAGCTAAAGAAATATGGGATAGACTCAAAGTTACTCATGAGGGTACCAATCAAGTGAAAGAGTTAAAAATCAGTCTGCTTGTACATAACTATGAATTATTTAAAATGAAGCATGATGAAACAATTTCTGATAAGTTTACTCGCTTCACTGATATTATAAATGGATTAAAATCTCTTGGGAAGATTTATTCTAATGCAGAGATAGTAAGAAAAAATCTTAGGTGCATGCCTAAGAGTTGGGAAGCAAAGGTCACGACTATTCAAGAAGCCAATGAACTGAACAGGCTTAGCCTAGAAGAACTTCTTGGTTCACTCATGACCCATGAGATGAACATCAAGATGCATGAAAAGGACGACAATAAAAAGAAGAAATGCATCGCCTTCAAGTCCTCAACACATTATGAAGAATCTGAAGAAAAATCCTCTAGTGATGAAAATGAAGATATAGCTCTCATCACAAAGAAATTCAAGCGATTTCTTATAAATAAGAAACAAGGAAAAAGAAAATTCTTTAAGAAGGAAGGATACAAAGGAGAGCCTAACAAGTTCAAATGCAATTCAAGAAGATTCAAAGCAGATCACAAGAAGGATGAAATATTCTGCTACGAATGTAACAAGCCTGAACACGTAAAAGCTGAATGCCCTCAGCTCAAAAATCAAATCAAAAAGGGATACAAAAAGGCCATGACAGCTTCTTGGCGTCAAAGTGATGACAGTAGCTCTGAGGATAAAAAGGAGGAAAATGAAGTGGCAAATCTAGCCTCATGGCCAAAGAAAATGATGAGGTATGTCTCAAATCCTCATTTAAGGAGGGGATATGGTATCTCGACCAAGTTTATTTTGGTCGGCAAACGTATAAGTGTCTGCGACCAAATTGAATTTGGTCGGAGAAAGAGTATAGTTTTCCACGACCAAGATGAATTTGGTCGGCAAAAGTATACACTTTTAAGTCCAAACTTTGTTTGGCGCGAAATTTGGTTCCAATACTCTTAAAAATATATATATTTTTTAATTCTTTCATGACCAAAATATTATTTGGCAAAAATTACTTGTATAAAAACCACATCGAATTATCTATTTTATTATTAATTTTTTTATTATGATTTCTCTAAATCAATAATAGTTTATACTCCAAAAACTATCTTTATAATAGTTTAGATTTTAATGTTAAAGCTTAAAAAAATTTATAAAATTAGTTATATAACTATCAAAAAATACATAAAAATAGTAATAAAAAATAAAAATCTCTTATCTTGTACTATTGTTATGTATATTTTACTATTAAGTATAAATAACTTTACACTCTCCACATTATCTAGCTCATAATAAGTTTTATATAAATTTTTTAAAAAATATTTTTTTTTTATTTTTTAAAAAAAATATCTAATAGTATTAATTATTGAAAAAATATTAAACTTATATTACGAGGACCGCAAGTTTAGCTAGTTATATATATGTTTAGGTTAATACAAATTAATTTGGTTATTTCATGAATAATTTTGAGATCAAAGATAAATTTAACTCTTTTATAACTTTATTCTTTAATTTATATATTTATAAATAATGTACAAATTATATTTTTAAAAAAAGAATGGAACCCTAGTTATGTAAGTGTAAGTAAGGCTCTAATCATATTCTCCTCTCACTCTCAAACCAGAGTCTCAGCATCTCTAGTACACTCTCAATTTGAACTTTCACGTTGCAGGCCTCCCCGCCAATGCCTTTCCACCGACTCTTCCCCGCCGATGTCTCCCCTCCGACGTCTCACCGTTGACGCTTCACCAGACGGCTCACCGTTCGGCGCCTCATCGTTTCTTCATTCAGGACTCACGATGCTCACGCATCATCGCAACCCTAATGCCTCATCGTCGATTTGTCGTCTCTCTCACCAATTGAACAACGAAATCACCGTAGATACACATCCCTCTCTTCGCTCGATCTCTCTCACCACCGCTGCGATCTCTATCACTCGCCGCTCACTACCGCTCTGATCTCTCTCTCTCTCCAACGCTCACTACTACTGTAGCAACCCGATACGTCCTAATATTTATTTATTATTAATTGTTTTAACCTAATTAAAATTACTGGAATTATTCTCTAATAGTTTATAACGCATGTCGTATGCTGTTGAAACGGGAAGGGATCTCAGAATATTAATTGGTGATTAATTCGGAGGTACCAAAAAATTTCCATGGTAACGATTGAATTAATTACTATTAATTTGAAGAGATAAGTGAAATGAGCTTTTACAATATGCTTAGATAATGATAGTAGAATTTAATTAAAACTTGGAAACAAAAAAATTGATTTATTTAAAGGAAATTCATATTAATGTTAGTAGAGTGGGGGATGAAAGTGAATTATTTTATGCAAATTAAGTTAATTGATATAATATAAAGATTAAATAAGGTGGTTAGTTTCTAATTAAAATGAATATAATTTTAATTATAAATATATATATATATATATATATATATATATATATATATATATATATGTGTGTGTGTGTGTGT
>JAUMHN010428922.1:0-34240 GCA_032360265.1 Heliamphora ciliata
GTAACAAGGTATTAAAACGAAATAAAAATGAAATAGCCTATAAATGAAATTAACATTAAATAGCCTAACTACATTAAACAATAAACTACAAACTACATTGTATATGCTAGATGAAATTGACTATAAATGAAATTGAAGAATTTGAAAATGAATATTAACCCGATCTGTGAAACCATGACCCTTATCTTTTAGGTTATTTTTATAATCGATGTGTTTCCTTCAGTATATGAATAGCATCGATGCATGGTTTATACTTTACAGTTATAGAACATCATGTATAAATGCGTTATATGCTTTTTGGGGTTTGGTAGAGGCTTGTTTGGACCTTAGAAACTTATTTTTTCCTTGAAAACGTCGAAGAACTCTTTGCCCAGCCGTTCGGTTGATTGAGGGGCTCGGTTCAGTCGATTGAATTGAGTTTTTTGGCTTCGGTCGACTGAACTCAGGGGTTCAGTCGACTGGATAGTATGTTTTTGGCGAGTTTATAAATATCCCAGGGGCTGAGATATTTTGATATTCTCTTTCTTTCAGGCTAAGAAATCCCATTGCTCTGCCTTTTCTCTAGCTTTGAGGGCCCGAGGCTTGGTTTTGTGTTCGATCCTTTGTGGATCCTTGCTATCGGGGTCGAGGGCTTTGCATCCATCCGGTCGGATTCTCGTTCTGACGTCGTTCAGTTTTGAGACGTCGAGTTCTTGACTCTTCGAGGTAGGATTCTAGACTCTATTACTGTATAAGGGTGATATATGTGATTATACGTGTTTTCACCAGGTAGAAAATACATCAATTGTTATTTTCACCTGTAAACCTTGGTTTTGGGTAAAAGTGGGTTTTTACGCATTTTCTTGGTTGTATACATGTTTCAGGTACGTGGTATCCGTAGTTTTCAAAAGGAGGTTTGAAAACGAGGTGTTTTGCGAAAATGTTGAAAAAATTTCTTTTTGGAGGTTTGGAGCTAACCTGCGAAGTTGGGTCTTAAATCTTAAACGCTTTGTTGGAAATGGTTTTAGATCTCCATTTTGATGGATTAGATCTCCATTTTGATGGATTAGATCTCTTTTATACATGTGTTCTATAAACTGTTTTGGTGGGTTTTGTAGTTGAGCTACGGTGGATTTTGAAATGTTTCCATAGATGTACCGTGACAGTGTGTGGTTTTGAGTTGGGTTTCTATTACTCCTTGGTGGAAGTCCAAAAACGTGCGCAGAGTGGGTTCGCTACGGTCCCTCGGGTTAATCCCCATAAACATGGTTTGGTTATGCTTCGTCCATCGGTCTTGGCAATCCGTAAAGAAGCAGATGTGTAGTTTGGGTGCTTTCCCATCGGTCATGGCAATCCGTAAAGAAGCAAGTGCATGGTTTGGGTGCTTTTCCATCGGTCATGGAAATTTGTAAAGAAGTCGGTTGCCTCCGTGAATGGCGTTGTTGTTGTAACTCCATATAGAACTTGTCATTACCTAGCAGGCTTTAAGTGGTTTAGGACTAGGGTAATGGGCAGGAGTCTATAGTTGTTACCTTTATCTGTACGGCAGAGTTGGTACATAGGATTTCATTTACATCTTTTCTCCTCGGCTGTGTGACCCGAGTGGAGCATACTGTTTATTTACAGCTTTCTCTTAACTGTGGCATGATATCTGTTACGATGATATGCATAGTTTGAATGATGGAAAACGTGGAGTTTTATGAGATAAAACCTTTTTGGCTCCTGTGGTTGAGCCCGTGTGTGTGTAGTTGCATAGCCTGCTTTACAGTTTTATTGTCTATGTTCTATTGGGCTTCGGCTCATGGTGTAGGATTTTTTGCTGTAAAATCTTTTCAGGTGAGCATGAGGAGTTGACCTAGTTGCTGAGGTGATGGAAGACTTGCTGTAGTTTTCCCTGTTTTGAACATGTACTTTTATATGTAATTCCAGTGATGGCTGGTTTTGTACGCCTTTGGGCGATATGCTTATTCATGTATGAAATGCATATTTTCAGTTTATGAGAGTTGAACTGTGGGGATTTTTAACCAAACGATGTATAGTTTTGAGTTGAGGGCTTTCCTACTGCAAATCTTATTTTCTCAAACTATATTTTGGGTGGGCTTTCGCGTGACCCTGGTGTTTGGTGCGTGACACGATCACCCCAAGAGAGAGAAGTGGAGTTTAGAAAGATCAGAGATCCAAACGAAGTACCTAGATTACCGGAAAATCCTCAAGTTAGTGAAATGAGCTCCAATTGTCCAATCCTCGGGTGGTGATCCTAGCAAGGCTTTAAGGTAGACGTTAGAGGCTCGGTATTTTGGCAAGGTTTTGGCGTCGGGGCTCGGAATTGCTCGGCAATTTAGCAGAATTCCTCTCACTAAACCACTCTATATCTTTCTGTCTGGAATTGTACCAGAGGTACGGTATTTATAGAATTTATCAACCAATGAGATGCTGCCACGTTTTGGGGACACGTCAGGCTATTTGGAGTTGGCGGTCGCCACAATGCAAGTTAGAAGTCGCCATGTTTTTGAAAAGTTTTACAAAATTCTATGGCGGTCGCCATGATGGGAGTTGGAGGTCGCTACTTTTTGCTAAGGTTTCTACAAGGTTCTATGGCGGTCGCCGTGATGGAAGTTAGCAGTCGCCTTACTTGAGCAGTAAGTTTCGATGGTTCGACAAAATTTCATTGGTTTGAAGGTTCCAGGTTCAAATACCGAGCTTGGATCACTTTTGGAGGATCGAACTGAGGCACTATTCCTGCTGTTTTCATCGTCGGATTCACCTAAGATTAGGCAGGATCAAATCAGGGTGTCTACAGTTGCCCCTCTTTGATATAACTTGCATAGTAACGCGTGATGCAGGTTATATCAAAGACCCAGAGACAACAACCATTTGACTGAGCCGTCAATCTTAGGCCACAAACACATAAGCATGCATATGATGTTGGTCGTACTTGAATTTTAATCGAGCTGCTAATGTACCCCATTGCTAGGGATCATACCAAAACGTAGTTCATGGGGCAACATGCAAAGATGTAAGATAAGAAATATGATGCATGACAAGTATATGTATAATGCAAGAAAGATATCGATCAATTTTAGGTCATGAAAGGACCGATAAGTCAGTTTAAGGTCATGAGGAGGACTGACGAGTCAGTTTAGGGTCATGAGAAGGACTAAGGAGTCAGTTTAGGGTCATGAGGAGGACCGAGTCAGTTTAGGGTCGTGAGGAGGACCGAGTCAGTTTATGGTCGTGAGGAGGACCGATGAGTTAGTTTAACGCCATGAGGAGGACCAAGTCAGCTTAGGGTCATGAGGAGGACCGAGTCAGTTTAGGGTCGTGAGAAGGACCGACTCAGTTTAAGATCGTGAGGAGGACCAAGGAGTCAGTTTAGGGTCGTGAGGAGGACTGAGTCAGTTTAGGGTCATGAGGAGGACCGGGGAGTTAGTTTAGGGTCGTGAGGAGTGCCGAGTCAGTTTAGGGTCATGAGAAGGACCGAGGAGTCAGTTTAGGGTCATGAGGAGGACCGAGTCAGTTTAGGGTCATGAGGAGGACCGAAGAGTCAGTTTAGGGCCGTGAGGAGGACCGAGTCAGTTTAGGATCATGAGGACCGAGGAGTCAGTTTAGGGCCGTGAGGAGGATCGAGTCAGTTTAGGATCATGAGGAGGACTGGGGAGTCAGTTTAGGGTCATGAGGAGGACTGAGTCAGTTTAGGGTCATGAGGAGGACCGAAGAGTCAGTTTAGGGTCGTGAGGTGGACCGAGTCAGTTTAGGGTCACAAGGAGGACCAATGAGTCAGTTTAGGGTCATGAGGAGGACCTAGGAGTCAGTTTAGGGTCATGAGGAGGACCGAGGAGAAAACATCAAACTAATAGGTCGAGTTAAGACCTAAAAATTCGAGACGAGGTGAGGGATAAAGTTGACTTAAAACTAAATTTATCAGAACCGAGATTTAAAAGCCAAGTCACGGCTTAAAGTTAATCTTACCGAAATGGGATACCACGAATTAATAGGTCAAGTTAAGACCTAAAAATTCAGGACGGAAGTGAAATTAAAATAATTAAAAGCCAACTTACGACTTTTAACTAAATTTATCGGAAAGGATAACCGCGAATTAATAGGTCGAGTTAAGACCTAAATATTCGGAACGAGGTGCAAGATAAAAATAATTAAAAGTCAAGTTATGGATTTTAACTAATTTTATCGGAAAGTATAACCGCGAATTAATAGGTCGAGTTAAGACCTAAAAATTCGGATGCCTAGTGTACTAGGGCTTAGGGTGGTTCCCAGTCTTTCACTAGGACGTGCAAAAACCAAATGGTTGTCTCTCACACACGAGCCTAGGGTTAGAAGGATTTGCCTGGGGTACCTGGCCTTAGGGTTCCTAGTCTTTTACTAGGACGTGCAGGATTTGAAAAATTTACCTGGCGTACCAGTGCTTGGATCAACGAACCATTGCTAGGGCTGCCACACTATTTTTATGATTCACGGGCTCATGTTTTCTGCTTTTGTTTTGAAGAGTTATGCCCCACTATAACAAAGTTTACCGTTATTCTTAATCTCATCCCATGGGAGGTCATGCCAATATCTTCCATGTTCATCATGCATCCTTGTGGTCTGACTGGTCAAAAGGTTTCTTTCTTCGTCCATGGAGATTCACTAGACACAGATTCTGTCCTACCGGTGCCCTTGGTGACTTCAACTTTTAGTTGCGCTACCGTTATGTTCTGTGCATCTGTTTGCTTGCCCGGTGTCTTCTGGTTTCTTGTGACGACCGAGTTAGTACTATTCTAGTGGACATTACTGAGCAAATAAGGGCAGGGAAGGACTTCGTGCCCCTAGTTTTGGCTGAGACCCTGATTGGTCTAGTGCTATCCACTCGGGTGTAATCACGTCTTTTGCCGGTAGTCCTCTGCTTATCCAATGCGAAACTTAAATCTCTCATTTTCTCCGCTCTTCTCCCCTTTTGCTTATTTCTCTCGATTTTTACCCTTCTTCTCTCCTTTTGTTGATTTCTCTCGGATTTTACCGTTCCTCTCCTTTTGCTGATTTCTCTCAAATTTTACCACTCTTCTCTCCTTTTTCACTATCTCTCTTTATTTTTTCACATATCTCTCCTTTTGCTGATTTCTCTTGATTCTTACTTCTTTTATCTCTTTTCAGATCTGGCTGATAGAGAAGGTAAATCTTCTACAGAAATTAGTTTCAGAAGGGCACAACTCTGCTGTCTCTGTCTATTATCCTTTTTACGCGATATGCACTATTGAGGCAGTTTGGAGACAATATCTTTCTTCAGAGACATCACTTGGTAGTGCTCCTAGTGGCCGATCCCTATTTATGACTTTGACCATTATGGACCATCCAGATGTTTTGCTGATTGTCTTGCGACTGTCTACTTTCTATTACCCACACAAGATCATGAGACAGTTTGGTCGAGGTCAGATTATATTTCACGGCGTTTGGGGTCGTATCAATTTATCTTCCCTTCAGACCCCATTTCTAGAGCAGTATCCGGAGGCTTGACCATCTCGTTCACTAATGGAGATGCAAAAGCTATCCCATACTGAGCTCCTTAAGGAGTACAAGGCGTGGTTGGTTCAAGAAAAAGAGAGCAGAAATCGAGAAGAGGGAGAAGAACAAGAAGCGAAGAGGAGGAAGATTTGAGGAACTTGCTTTTCTTTTAGAATTTTGTAGCTTTCTTTTTTGTTTAGAGTTTGGAATTTGCATGCCTGCCCTTTATTTCCAAAAACCTTGTGATCGCAGCTGAAATAATAAAAATTTCACGTTTATCTGAAAAAAGTTCCCAATTATTTAAAGTTTTTCGATTCTTGTAATTAAACAATTTTATTATCAAAACTCAAGGATAAATTTTCATTGATCATTACTCGGATTCAAATATGAATAAAACAAAGAAGGTGGCCGAATTTCTTAAAAGAAGTTGCCTACGTATCCTAAGAAAGTAAAATTAAGCCATGACGTAGTTCGAACTCGGTTTTCACTCGGGTATTAACACTCTCTTTTTGTGATGCCCTAACTTTTGCCAAGGTCGCCCTTTCGGGTTTTTGGCCTTGTGGGCTGCTCTAATTTTTGCCTGAATTGCGTTTTCGATTTTGAACTCAGGGAGCTTTTATTTTATCTTTATTTTTATCTCAAGGGTAGTATTTTTTTTTGAGCTGGTCCAAGTTGATTGGAGTGGAGAACGAGTTACCATCCAGATCCATGATAATTTTAGCACCACCGGTCATAATAGTCTTGATCAGATATGGCTCGGCCCAATTTGACTTGAAATTTCCCCTTGGGTCAAATACGGGAGCCCAGATGTCTTCTCTCAAGGCCCGAGTCTTGACTTTCTTATTGAACGCACGAGTTTTCCTCCTTTGGCATCCTTGTATATGAAATAGGATTTGTAGTTTTCTTTTATTGTATAAGAGAAGCACTTCCCTCAAATTCTTCTGCCATTCTTCTGCGGGTTGAGCCACGTTTTACACTTCTTGATCATTTCAAAGAATTTCTACAGTACTATGACATGGTTGTCTTGATCTTTGGTCTTAATAATCATGTCGCCCACATACACCTCGACATCTTTATCCATCATATCATTCAACAAGGTAGTGATAGCCATTTGGTAGGTTACCCCTGGCATCACGTGATAGCTGTAGGTGCCTACAGTGTAATGTCATCTTTTCTCTGTCTTCAAGGTCCATTAGAATCTGATTGTACCTAGAGAAACCATCCATGAATGACAAGAGGGTGTGCCCCGCTGTACTATCCACTAAGACGTTAATATGCGATAGTGGGAAGTCGTCATTCGGACCGGCCTTGTTGAGATTCCAAAAATTCACATGATACTGATGCATCCATCCTTCTTCAAGACTAGCACAATGTTAACCACCCACTTTGGATACTCGGTTACCATAAGGAATCCTACGTTGATCTACTTGGTGACTTCTTCTTTGATCTTTAGAGCCCCTTTTGACCGTATCCTTCTCAATTTCTATTTGACCGGTTTGGCATCGGGATACAAAGGGATATGGTGTTGGATAATATCATGATTAATTCCGAGCATATCCTCGTATGATCATGCAAAAATATCTTTGAATTCTTTTAATAAAGTCATTAATTGTTCACGTTCAATTGAAAATAAAGAAGAATCAATTTGAGCAATTTGTGGGTTAATTTCATTACCCACATTTATTGACAAAGTTTCTTCAATTATTGGTTGAGCACGCATTTCTTTTTGTTTTTTTTATTAAAGTTTTTAATTCTTTGGGGACATCGCCTTCGAATTGAAAATCATTAGAAAGCGTACAAAATAAATGAAGCAAAGCAGAATAATCAGAATCTTTGTTTATTTCATTGATATCAAAGAGAGCAGGGATTACAAAATCAAAAGTAAAAGAAGAGGGTGCACAGACAGATGTGCCCTCGAACTTGAGGCTTGAATCACAAGAATCTAAAGAAACCAGCCGTGACATTCGTTGCAGATGGAGGTGGAATGACCTTATTGTCAATGAGATCTTGAATGTCATGGCGGAGTTTCAGACAGTTGTTGGTTGGGTGTCCATGGCTCTGATGATATGAGTAATATTAGGTGGGATCGTAGCGTAGCGGTATAGGATTAAGAGGCGGCATTGGATCAAGCTGCTTTATCAGCCCTTTCTCGACAAGTTGATTCAGGGCCATGGACAGAGAGATATTAAGGGGAGTGAAAACTCTCCTTGGCTTTTTCAGCTGCGATGGCTGGTTGTTTCTGGGAGGAAGTGATGAAGGTGAAGAATTCGGTCGATCTGATTGGGGGTTTAGCAAATTCACCTTGTTAGAGCGGGATGCGGGGTTAGTGGAAGAGGTGAAATAGTTTTGGTTGTTGGATGGATAAGGTCTTCTCAACTTTTGGCTCAGCTCGGCCTTATCGATATCACCAAATTGGATCGCATTTTTTATCTGAACCCCGACATCAAACAACTGCTTGAAAGTAGACAGTGATTGTGTAATCATATAATACTTTGATGGAGATTGGAGGTTCCTGACTACAATCCTCTCTTGTTCCTTCTCAATTGACCGATTTGTCATTTTGGCCGCCTTTTCCCTCCACCTAGTTTGAGAATCCACGAATGATGCTCTACTTTCTTGACGAGTGGTCTCTAATTCCCAAGTGGTTACATCTGGCTGGACATTATAACTGTATTGGCTGAAAAAAGCTGTGGCAATGTCCTCCTATGTTTTGGTCTTTGCAACATTCAGGGAGAGGAACCATCTCTGAGCTACCTTTGAAAGAGATTGGTGGAATAGATGAGCTTTCAACTGGTCGTCGATCCCCATGGGAGAGAGGGTATCGACGTACAGTCTCAAATGAATTTGAGGATCACTAGTTCCATCAAACTTCTCTATTTCAAGAATTGTAGCATCCGAAAATAAACAAAGTCCCCCCGCATCTAGCATATATTCTTCAACTCCCTTGGCCTTTCTAAGGACCTTATCCATCTGGTCGATCTCCTCAGCCAATGCAGATTCTCTAAACTGAGCAATGTTTTCTTTCTCAACTATCACCTGACGAGGGATTCGTGGTGGTGGCGGAACAACTTGTGGTCCATCGGGAACCTGATTATCATCCCAAAAGTCTTCCCCATTACCATTTGGTTCATCATGTTGTTCATTCAGTACCGATAAAGGGCTTGAATCGCCCAAATCTGTGCCTGACATTGTACCTGAGCCCGGATTTACTCCTCCGAGGCCCTCTGTATATCAGTAATTGATCTCATTAGAGCAGTCAAGTTAATTTTATTCTTTGCCATTTTTTATGACTCAACTGACTGTTCAGATATCCTATAGAGTCTGCCTGACCCTGATCTCGCCCAGACGTTTGTCGATTATAACCTTCCTGGCTCAATTATCTAGACCTGAAAAAAACTGAATCCCAAAAGCAGAATAACAAGTATCAAGAGTTCTGACGGCTTATATAGCACACATCTCAGATACCCAAAACAGCAGATCATAAACAAATAATCACTGAAGCTGAAACAATGCCCCTGTCGGGATCACACTGGAAGCATAACAATTGAACATCTGAGAACCAAGGAAAGTTAAGGAGGGGTTTGGCCAAAGGATCTAAATGGGAAACATAATGTTAGGGAAGCGAAACTAACTCGGACGAGTCTAACAAGGGTAAGAAGAAAGCGAGCCTAAACAAAAATAGGGGTATAGAACTAACAACCCGGAAAGAACCCGAAAGAAAGAGAAACTATCCTAGAGGCTTCAAAACAACGCACGAGCATGACACCGAGAAGAAAACTACGACACGAAAACCAAACAAGATGAAGAACAAAACCCGGATAAGAACCTGAAGGAAAAGCTAACCTAAACAACAAGAGACAACAAAAAACCCGGGTCGAACCCGGAAAAAGAACTAGTTTAATCCGAACAAACAATCCTAACAATACGCAATCAAAATATACAATTAAAAAAATACATAATCCTACTAGGGTCAGCAGCAGCTAATGTGGGGTTCTAAGCTACTATATGCATAAGGTCGATTTTGGTTAATCGAACATGGTACCTTCTGAATAGAGTCGGGTATATACCTCACATGCCTGGAGTGGTGCAGAATATGGTCAAACGATACGCCCGAACTCTTTTCCTGTACCTATAAGAGCGTACAGTCAGCAAGGGTAACCTATCTACCCAACAATCCCCGAAACAGATGAACGTTCAGAGCATTGGGTCGACCAAGCATGGTGGTTTCAAGAACAATGCATATGCATGCGAAAATACAAATGAGAAATTCTTATTAAGAACTAATGATGTTTTTAAGTCTAACCCTCTTATTTGACTTTGAAAACCAGTCCCCAGCAGAGTCGCTAGAAAATACTGTGGCGTTGGAATTTTAGGGGTTATTTTGAAAAATGTTCAAAGATAAGGAATTCAAAGAATATTTATAAATTTTTTTTAACACCTTAAAAACTAAATTTTGAAAACCCATTTCATTGAAAATAGAGTCGCCACTTAATTTTTGAGAAAAAAGCTAAGAAAAAAAAAGGATTCGAGGGCTAAGGTACGAATCGAAAAAGTTGTTAGGCACCTCGTTCGCCCAACCATAAGGTTGGCCTCTACTAATCATCATTGGTTCTTTAATAAAATTTCTCAAATGCATGCAAATAAAGAAAATGGAGGTAAAGAGAGAATATCCAAAATTAAATATGAAAAATACATAAGATATGTACATAACACTTCAAAACACATAAATGTTAAAAGAAAAATCCTAAGTCCTATGCCATGCAATTTCTATCTAAAGGATACATGAAGCATACCCACATGCAATTTCATTAAAATAATCTTAAACTATTATGATTGAAATGAAAGAACAAAATAAGCTAAAGAATGCTAAAATTATATAGACATGGATTGCTACAAAATATGCCAAACAATTGTGAAATAAAACCCTAAACTAATATGTACAATATGCATATTGTCAAATTATCTAAAAAAATATGCAAAGCATGTAAAAAGTCTTATGTTAAAAAAAAACTAACCAAAACAATAAAATCTAATAGCAAACATTTTGTGTATTAATAAGCAAATATTTGAAATTTTAATTTGAAGAAGAAAGAAATAAAAAAAAAGCTTGCAAAAAATTAGTTAAGCCAAAAAATAAAACGATAAAAAAAATGCTTTATTTAAACAACTTAAAAAGACACTGTTTACATTTTATGTTTTTAAACAAAGTAAAAAAAATGATAGAAATGAGATAAATGAAAAAGGTTCTAAAAACAAAGATTATACTACCATTTAGAAGAAAAATAAGAATTAAAATAAAAGGCTTTTTTGTGATTTTTAGGTTTAATAAAAAAAGGCCAAGGAAAATAAGATAAATACTAAGAAAGGAAAATCAAGTGATAGAAAATGAATTTTTTTTTATGAAAATAAAGCTAATGATAAAAAAAATGGGAATAAAATGCTAGAGAGAAAAATTATACTATTATTAAAAGAAAATAAAAGGTAACAAAGAAAAATTAGATTAATTCTAGTGAAGAAACTTTTAAACTAACATTGAAGAGAAAGTAAAGAAAATGTAATATTAGCATTACAGAAAATAATATGAATAATAAAGGAAGATAAAATGCTATAAAGAAAAAGAAAAAAAGAAGAGAAAATGAAAAATGAAAACAAGAATATTAAACTAAGATTACAAGAAAGAAATGAAAAAGAAATGACTAATGCATTGAAAGAAAATTACATTAAACTAAAAGAAATAAAACATGGAAAGGAAAATAAAACTACATTATAAGGAAAAGAAAGCAAAAAGTAAATGCAAAGAAAATTACATTACTATTAAATAAAAGCTAAGAATTAAAATGGAGCATTCAATTAATGGTACAAGAAAATAAAATAAAATAAAATGCACATAAGCGTAAATTAGACTAAATAAATAAAAAAAAGAATGTAATTAATGCTAGAACATTAAATTAAAAGAAAAATAAAAGAAACAAAGTATTAATAAAGAAATAACTAAATTAACATTAAGAGAAAATTAGCAATTAAATGGGTGCAATATTGGCAATTACAATCATTTTCATGTAAGTTCTTTGATTATAACAATTAATAACATTATTAAGTTGTAATTGCTAGAGATATATTAGTACTATTTTAATAAATTAATTGAATGTAACAGGGTATTAAAACGAAATAAAAGTAAAATAGCCTATAAATGAAATTAATATTAAATAACCTAACTACATTAAACAATAAACTACAAACTACATTGCATATGTTAGATGAAATTGACTATAAATGAAATTGAAGAATTTGAAAATGAATATTAACCCGATCACCCCAAGAGAGAGAAGTGGAGTTTAGAATGATCGGGGATCCAAACGAGGTACCTAGATTGTCGGGGAATCCTCAAGTCTGTGGAATGAGCTCCAATTGTCCAATTCTCGGGTGGTGATCTAAGCAAGGCTTTAAGGTAGGCATTGGAGGCTCGGTATTTCGGCAGGATTTCGGCGTCGAGGCTCGAAATTGCTCAGCAATTCGGCAGAATTCCTCTCACTAAACCACTCTTTATCTTTTTGTCTGTAAATGTACAAGAGGAACGGTATTTATAGAGTTTATCAACCAATGAGATGCTGCCACGTTTTGGGGACACGTTAGGCCATTAAGAATTGGCGGTCGCCACAATGCAAGTTGGCAGTTGCCATGTTTTTGAAAAGTTGCACAAAGTTCTATGGCGGTCGCCATGATGGGAGTTGGCGGTCGCCACTTTTTGCTAGGGTTTCTACAAGGTTCTATGGCGGTCGTCGTGATGGAAGTTGGCGGTCGCCTTACTTGAGCAGCAAGTTTCGATGGTTCAAAATTTCATTGGTTTGAAGGTTTTTGGTTCAAATACTGAGCTTGGATCACTTCTCGAGGATCGAACTGAGGCACTATTCCTGCTATTTTCATCATCGAATTCACCTAAGATTAGGCGGGGTCAAATTGGGGTGTCTACAGGAACAGCCTTTTCCTCAGATAAGTCAATGCCGAAATGGCAAAAAACGCGAGTGAGATACATTCCATGTAGGAGAGAGGAGTTTGACTTACTGTATGAGTGAAGCATGTGGGAAATGAACAAGAAGCCTAAATCTAGGTCTTGTTGTTCAAGAATACACCACATTATGAAAATGTGCATATAAGTGACATCACCAAATTTTTCCATTTGGGATAGAAAAATGTGGTTTACCATGTGATGTAGTATGCGCATTTCAGGTTTCAAAGAGTTAGTCTCTAAGGGCTTGGTAGGGTCAATGTGATCATTCTCAAAGATATTTTTCACAGATTTAGAAAACAAAAAACTTTCAACCTCAATGGGTTTTTGGTTATGATAAACACAAATATCCTCTTCAGGAATTTCAAGAATTTCATTTAGAGAGGAAGGAGTCCGAACAATGTCTACACCATTCACCCATGTGGTGATGGTGGTTGTCGGAATGAGTGAAATGTGAAAGTGAGCATAAAAGGATTTGATTAAAGTGGGATAGTGTGGTTCTTTGATTTGAAGGAGCCTTTCCCACCGAAGGCTTGAAAAGAGATCCTTGAATCTCATTTCAATGGAATCAAAGAAGGCGAAGTCAATAGACCGATCGGGAACAACTTTTCGATTTGCAAAAGAAGAGAAATAAAGTTGACAGATTTTGGGGGTTTTAAAGGATATTACCTCAGATGTGGCTACATTTTTCGGTATCGTTGCCGTTGCCGTCGCCGTCTTGGAGGTCGTCTTCTTCCGTTTCGACATTCTAGGGCTTGAGCAGGTTCCTTCTCCGCTTCGCTTTGATCCTTTACGCATGGTTTTAGGAGGCATTTTGATGGATTTGGGTTGAGATTGAAGAAGAAGATGAGGAGTCGACACAGAGTTTGAAAGAGAAACTACGCGGGAGACGAATAGTTTTTATAGAGAGATAGAGGGAACGAAGTGACGGTTCGGGACCGATGCGTCTATGTATAGACATTACGATTTGTGTTGACGCAAATTATAATTGGTGTCGACACTTTTCGTATCGAGTGTAGGTATGAAAAACAGGAAATGGTGTCGACACATTTTCAGAAGGTGTGGACACATTCGGTTATTTGGGTCGACTCGATTAAGCTTGGTGTCAACACAAATTTACCAAGAATCAGGGAACCAAAATGGTGTTGACATTGAATAGAAAGGCGTCGACATTATTCTCACAGTGCCACTTCTAAACAGTTTTGAGTCAACACTACACATATTTGTGTCGACACTTTTCCAAGTAGTGTCAACACATTTTCACATATAAGAAAGAACATCAAAGGCTTTGAAATGCCATGAAAAGACATGATTAGTATGGCATATAACTCATGAATTAAGAGCACATAACATACAAAGTTCTCTTCTTATATAGCATATTCTTTCTTCATTTAAGGGTTTTGTGAAAATGTCCGCTAATTGGTAATCTGTGCCTATAAATTCAAGTTCGATGTTTCCTTTTTGCACATGATCTCCTATAAAATGATGTTTAATCTCAATATGCTTGGTTCTTGAGTGTTGTATAGGGGTCTTGGATATATTAATTGCACTAGTGTTGTCACATTCTATAGGGATATGATCTAAATGAAAACCATAGTCTTCTAATTGTTGTTTCATCCAAAGAATTTGTTCACAACAGCTTCCAGCTGCAATTTACTTAACCTTGGCTGTAGACAAGGCTACTCAGTTTTGCTTCTCGGTAAATTAAGAGATTAGTGAGTGTCTTAGGAATTGACAAGTACCACTTGTGCTTTTTCTATCTACTTTGAATCCGACAAAATTAGCATCTGAATAGCTAAATAACTAAAAGGCTAATCCTCTAGGATAAAATAATCCTAGGTTTTGTGTACCTAAATGGTATCTAAAGATGTGCTTAACTGCGGTTACATGTGATTCTTTAGGATTTGATTGAAATCTAGCACACATGCATACACTAAACATAATATCCGGACGACTAGCAGTTAAGTATAAGAGAGATCTAATCGTACCCTTATAATGCTTTTCATCTACTACTATGCCATCTTCATCTTTGTCAAGCTTCATTGTAGGACACATTGGAGTTTGCATAGGTTTTGCCTTTAGCATGTCGAACCACTTTAATATGTCCTTCGTGTATTTAGCTTAATTGATGTAGATTCCTTCTTGAGTTTGTATAATTTGGAGTCTGTGAAAATAGTTGAGCTCACCCATCATGCTCATCTTGAATTCTCCCTGTATACACTTAGCAAAGTCTTTGCAAAGAGATTCGTCAGTTGCATCAAAAATTATATCATCTACATAAATTTGTACAACTAGCATGTCATTTCTTTGAGACTTGATGAAAAGAGTGGTATCTATTTTTTCTCTTGAAAACTCATTTTTAATCAAGAATTTGCTTAGTCTTTCATACCATACTCTAGGTGCTTGTTTTAAACCATAAAGAGCTTTGGTTAGTTTGTAAACATGATTTGGAAAATCTGGATTTTCAAAGCCAGAAGGTTGTTTCACAAAAATTTTCTCTGAGATAAAACCATTTGAAAAGGCACTTTTGACATCCATTTGATAGAGTTTGAAATTTTTAAAGCATGCAAACCCAAGCAACATCCTAATAGCTTCAAGCCTAGCCACAGGAGCAAAAATCTCATCAAAATCGATGTCTTCTTCTTAATTGTAACCTTGGGTTACCAATCGAGCTTTGTTCCTAAGAACTACTCCATTCTCATCAATTTTATTTCTAAAAACCTATTTTGTACCGATGATGGAGTGTTCTTTAGGTCTTGGGACTAAAGTCGAAACCTTGTGTCGACTCAAAATTCTAGATGCCAAAAGTGAGAAACACTTTTGTGTCGACACAAATGTAATTTTTGTCGACTCAATTTGAGTCATGAAGCTTCGGCTCTTTTGTGTTGACACAAAATTTGTTTGTGTCGACACTAAACTTTAATACCTGAAAGTAACTCAATAAAATCGCTAGGGTGTCAAACTATTTGTTCAATAGGTGTTGACACGCTTGATACGATTCAAGTAAATTTTACCTTAAAAGTATTTGACTTATTTTTCAATAGAGTTCAACACATAATATTCTTAATTAAGAATATGTAAGTGTTTTATTCATTTTGAGAGTTAAGTCATTTCTTTTGGCTAAGGGCGTCAACGTTAACTGTCCAAAATGTGTTAATACTTTCATTTTGAAAATATAAACTATTATCATTTTAAATCCATTTATTCTTGGAAAATGAATTATAAAAATCATCAAAATCAAAATAAAAAGTCTTCGGTCTAACAGTATGGTTTATTTTTCATAAATCTCAAAAAGGGGCTATAAAAGAGGATTTTGTTTTGGCTAATCAAACTAGTTGCATATGCTCGAAGATTGATGCACAAAAAGAGGGATCAACAAAAACATTGCGGCTGTAGCCTTTTGAATGTTGCGACCGTGACTAATAACCCTAGAGTTATAGCGGCCTAGAGGTTCAAACATGGCGGCCATTAGAAACGTTTGAAATTAGATACGGTCGTGAGAAAGGAGGTTCATGGCCTGGTTTCAGATGTTGCGGCCGTTACATTGAAAAGAAATGGACCTCGCGGCCGCGAGGTCCATGATAGGTTATGGGTCTGAGGTTGTTCAAAAGCTCCATTCGCGTAAACTCAAAAAACTCTCCTCCTCTTATCTCTCTCTCTCTCTCAACTCTCTTGCTCTCTCGGATTCTTATCTCTCTCATCTCTCCAGAATTCTTGCTCTTTGAAGGATATATCTTTTCTCCCTCCTTTCTCTCCTATACATGATCATAATAGGCGGCTTTGGCTTCATCGGAGACCCATGGTATGCAACCACTTGCTGCTCCCAAGGGTGGACCTGCTATGATATGTGTTCTGCCTTTCTTCATTACCATTTGTGCACTTTTATTTCTGTCTTTATATGCCATCTGCTAATATGATCATTTCTTCTTGCAGCACGACCGGGGTAGAGGTTCAAGGACTCGCGGAGGTCGTGTGCGCCAACTGCATCTTTTGGGCGGGCTTCTACCTCTACTTCTTCATCCAAGAATCAGACTCCTAGCATTATACAGATTGTTGACAGCTCAGAGGAGGATGAGGAGACCGACTTGATGGCGGGAGAGTCATCCTAGGGAGGGTACATGATTCAGAGGATGAGGACTCAGAGAAAATGACCCCTATCTTTGCTTCTTCCCTTTCTTTTCTTCTCTTCATGTACAGAGGCCTGTGTGCCTATTATTTTGTTTGGGCCTGCATGCCAACTGATAAACATTCTGGTGTACTGCACATACACATTACATCTGATGGATAGGCCTTTGTGCGTTTGGTTTACATTATACACATTACAAATGCTTATCGTTTCTTTCCTTTTTTTGTATGAAAATAGTTCTTGACTACTCAAATCTCATTATGCATGGTGTATGACTTGTGAGTTGAAAATTTTACCTTGTAAACCCATTTTCATGTTGCGAGTTTCTTACAGATTCCTGACAAAGATTTGGGTACGTTAACGAAGAAGGGTGATGCTGTCAAATTTTCTATAGAAAAAAGGTTGCAGCCGTGAGGAAAAACCTTACGGCCACGACGTTTGAATGTGGTGGCCAGCATAAACATATAAAAAGTTTGTTTCCTGGTGTTTTGGAGTTCACGACCATGAAATTTAATGGCGGCCGTGACAAATGGATATGACAGCCGTGAGAAAAAGGTGACGGCTATGACAAAGCTTTTTAGCACGAAACACAAGTTGATTCTGTGGTTCTCCCCAATTTTTGGCTCTATAAAAGGGGCCCTATGGTCTAAACCCCACTGTCTAAAATATTCTTTATCGTCTTTGTCTCTCTATGGCTCATTCTTACAATAACTCCCTTCTGCCTTGGATGGGTGAGTTCTCGATTGAGCGTAAGAACTTCCTCAACTTTGGTTTAGATGCATTATTCTCCTTAAGAACCATGAGGATTGATTGGCATCTTCTAAGAGGGCCTGCCCAATTATGGGATCCCGATGTGCACGTTCCCTTTCGGGAATGAGGAGCTGTGCCCGACGGTGGAGGACTTTTTTTCCATTCTCGGGATCTCGTCCCAAGATAAGGTCATAGTTCCTACTCCCATCTCAAGCCTCAAGGACCGGCTGATGCAGCTTTACGGCTACTCCAAGCGTCAGGCTTCACTTATCACTCACAATGGATTTCTTGATGTGGCTTGGATCATCGACTATTTCAGACCCCGGGGTTCTCTTGTTGATTTCTCCTCTCAGCTCCAGCATCGCTATACACTTTGCATCTGTTTATTGGCCCGTTTCCTCTGGGAACCTTTTGATGGACAGGCTAGTTCTTCTCTGGTGGACATAGCTTATCAAATTCACGAGGACCAAGACCCCCGCTCCACTAGTCCTTGCTGAGACACTTCTCGGTCTTGATGCGGTCTATACTGAGGGTGCCCCTTACATTGTGGGCAGTGCCCTATTACTGCAGGTGTTCACTCAACTCTCATTTTCCTGTATTTCTCTCCTTTTTTTTTTTCACTGAGCTCTTATTTTTCTTCATTTCTCTCTATTTTTCCACTTAGCTCTCCTTTTTCTTCATTTCTCTATATTTCCCACTCAGCTCTCCTTTTTCTTTATTTCTCTTAGGTTTGGCTGATGTAGAAGGTGAACTTGCTGGAGAAGTCCGTGTCTGATAACTATAGTGTGAAGTTATTTGTCCATCATTAGGTTTATCGCCTATGCTCCACTGAAGTTGCTTGGAAAGCTTTTCTGAGTTCTTTGATCGGGGAGGACATTTCCTAGTAATGCCCTTGGTTAAAGATTTCTCTCATGACTGCTATTACCATGGGTCACCTGGGAGTTTTGTTAATTGGCTTGAAGTTGGCCACTTTCTATCATCCATACCACATTCTCCATCAGTTCGGGAGCACTCGAACCAGGCCTGATGCTGCTGTGAGCCATCTATACAGTTCTCCTCGTCGGGCCCCTTTCTTGGGTTAGTACCATTGGGCTTGGTCTTCTCGACTAACAATTCCAGTTGGCAGAGAGTTTGATAGTGGGCTTTCTGAGGATTACAAGGTTTGGTTAGGGAAGGAGTTAGAGCGCAACGTAAGACAGGCAGGAGATAAAAAAAAGAAGAAGGACTTGACTTTTCTTCATTGTATCCCAATATCTTGTTTGTTATCTTTTTCGCTTTTTAGGATGAGGATTTGCGAGCCTTTCTTTTTTTTTTTGGAATCAATATTGAATCAGTAAAACTTCTTAACGAAAGTTTCTCCACTTCTAGTTTGTAGTGATGTCTGAAATTGTCCCTTAGATTTTTGTTTTTGCAATATAACTAACTTATTAGAAAAACTTAAAGCAAGCTTTTGCGTTGATCAACTACTCGAAACTTGGTTACAAAGGGAGATCTTTAAACAAAGGTTTGGGCTGAACTTCTGCCAGAAGCTACCTACGTATCCCAAAGAATGGAATTAAGTTATAACGTAGTTTGAGGCTCGAGTTACACTAGAGTATTGACCCTCTCCTTTTTCTAAGGTTGCCCTTTTAGGTTTTCGGTCTTGCGGGTTTTCCTTTCATTTATATTTTTCTATTAGGGATAAAACTTCTTGAGTTAGTCTGAATTGATTGTTGTAGATAAGACATTTCCATCTAGATCCATAAGAATGGTAGCGCCTCCTAACATCAGGATTTTGATAAGATAACGTCTAGCCCAATTAGGTTTGAACTTTCCCCATGGATTAAAGATCGGAGCTCTGATCTCTTTGAGAACCCAGTTGCCTTCTTTTGAATTCTTACACTTGACCTTCTTGTTAAATGCTCGAGCTATTCTTCTTTGATACCTTTGAATGTAAAATAGTGCTATGAGCCTCCTTTCGTCGAACAAAATCAATTCTTCCCTCTGAAAATCTGATTTGGGAATATTGCTTTCAACCATTATCCTCAAAGAAGGGATCTCCAACTCTATGGGTAAGACTGCTTCCATCCCATAAACCAATGCATAAGGTGTTGCTTTAGTGGAAGTCATGTTCGATGTTCAGTATCCCCAAAGTGCGAATGATGGCTTCTTCGACAAATCTTTACTTCCCTCTATCGTTTTCTATAAGATCTTCTTTACATTTTTGTTGGCAGCTTCCATTGCTCTATTAGTTACATCTGTATAGGGAAGACTTATGACTGGTGATCCGATATTCTTCTAAGAGATCCAAAACTTTGCCTTAGAAGTGAGAACCATTATCAGAAACTATGTCGTGCGAAACCTCGTATCGACAGATGAGATTTTTCTTGATGAACTTGGCTACTTGAGAGGCTTTCAAAATAGAGTAGGAGGCAACTTCAACCCACTTTGTAAAGTAGTCGATAGCCACGAGAATAAACTCATGTCTATTCGACGCCTTGGGTGTGACTTTTCTTATCACGTTAATTCCCCAGATTGAGAACGGCCATGGTGAAGTCATGTTATAAAGCTGAGATGGTGGCATATGCATGAGGTTTACGTAAACTTGACATTTTCGACATGTTCGAACAAACTTGTGACAGTTTGTCTCCATCGTCATCCAAAAGTATCCTTGGCGCAGAATCTTCTTGGCCAGCATCAATTCATTCATATGAGGTCTACAAACTCCTCTGTGAATCTCCCTCTTTAGCTCATGTCCTTCTTCCGTATCAACGCAGAGTTTGTTAGTACCCAGATATCCTCTTTTGTACAGCTTCCCTCCACAGATCACAAATTGTGCAGCGAGTCTCCTGATAGCTCTTTGATCCTTCTAACTGGCTCGACTGGGATACTCTCCCTTCTCGATAAAATTCCAAATGTCGTGATATCAGGGCAATCCATCATTGAATTCTTGGGTAGCGACAATATTACCGATTACGGGTATATCACTTTGCTGAATCTCTAAGTGTCTCATCCTTACTCTGGGCAGTATGTTTATCATTGATGCCAGAGTAGCCAAGGCGTCAGCGAACTTATTCTGCAACATCGAGACATGGGTGAACGCCACACTTTCAAAGCAGGGGATCATTATTTCGAGCTCTCGGTGGTATTGGATTAACCTCTCTTCTTTAACCTTCCATTCTTCTTTTGCTTGAGATACGACCAAAGCTGAGTCCCCTATAACTTCTAACTTCTTTGCCCCTAGTTCTAAGGCTGCTACCAATCTGGCTAAGTAAACTTTGTACTCATCCTGATTATTATTAACCTCAAAACTCAACTTATATGCCAATGAGATGTGGGAATCATCGGGGGTGATCAAGAGTATCCCTATCCCATACCTATACTAGTTCGAAGCTGCGTCGAAATACAGAGTCCATAGATCCTTCTCGATTTTCAATACTTGTTCATCGGGAAACTCAAACTGGGGTTCTTCTTCTCCTTTAATAGGATGGTCGGCCAAAAACTTTGCAACAACTCTTCCTTTCACTAATTTCCTTGTAACGTACTGCAAATCAAACTTGACTAGCATTAGCAACCATCAGGCCAACTTTCCCGTTAATGGTGGCTTCTCGAAGAGATACTTGAGCGGGTCTATTCTTGAGATCAGAATAACTCAGTATGCCAGCATATAATGGCGTAACTTTCTGAATGCCCAAACTAGTGCCCAACAAGTCTTTTCCAAAGGCGTATATTGATGTTTGCAATCTGTCATCTTTTTGCTTAAGTAGTAGACAGTTCATTCTACCTTGGCTTCATCTTTTTGAGCAAGCATGCATCCCATTGCTGAATCAGTCACATATAGATACAGTATCAAAGGATTACCGAGTTCTAGCGGTGATAGGACTGGAGGGTTTTATAGGTATCGTCGTATAGCATCGGAAGTGTCTTGACACTATTAATCCCATCGAAACTTAGTTCCCTTCTTCAAAAGTCAAAACAAAGGTTCACAGGTAGTGGTCAATTTGGCTATAAACCGATTGATGAATTGAATTTTTTTCCAAAAAGCTCCTTACGTCCTTTTCAATTCTTTGAGAAGGCATTTTGAGGATAGTCTTGATCTTTGACGGGTCGACTTTTATTTCTCATTGTGTGATGATAAACCCGAGCATCTTCCCTGCTGTCACTCCAAAAGCACATTTCTACGGGTTCAGAGGCATCTTATACTTTCTTATCCATTTGAAGAACTTTCTCAATGCAGCTATGTGCCCTTCCTTGGTCTTGGATTTCACAATCATGTCGTCCACGTATATCTCTATCTCCTTGTGTATCATGTCGTGCAGCAATGTGGTTGCAGCCCTTTGGTAGGTTACTTCGGCATTTTTCAGCCCAAACGGCATGAACCTATAACAATAGGTTCCCCAAAGTGTCGTGAAGGTAGTCTTTTCTTGATCTTTTGGTGCCATCAAATCTGGTTATACCTCAAAAATTCATCCATAAAAGATAAAAGTGCACTCCTGGTGGTATTATCTACCAACACATCTATGTGGGGGAGGGGGAAATCATCTTTAGGGTTGTCCTTGTTATCATCCCTGAAGTCAACGCATACTCGGATCCTTCCATCTTTCTTTAGTACCGGGACGATGTTGGCTACCCACTTCAGGTATTTCATGACCATAAGGAATTCGGCATCTATCTGCTTGGTAACCTCCTTCTTGATCTTGAGAGCCTAGTCTGGCTTAATTATTCTGAGCTTCTGCTTGACCGGTTTATTGTCGGGATAAAGAGGGATTTTGTGTTATACGATGTCAGGGTCAATTTCGGGCATATCTTCGTAGGACCATCCAAAAATATCTTTAAAATATTTTAATGAAAAGGTTAACTACTCATGTTCTTCCAAAGAGAGCATAAAACCAACCTGAACTATTTGTGAATCTTTTTTATTATCAAGATTTATTAAAATAGTTTCTTCCATTACAGGTTTAGCTCGCATTTCTTTTTCCTTTTCAATTAAAAGTTTTAATTTTTGGAGAATATCCTCCTCGAATTCATTAAAATCCATACAAGATATTTGAGGCACAGCGAAGTAAGCAAAATTTGAATTCATTTCATTAATTTCAATAGAAGTTACAACATTGGACTCAAAATAAAATGGACTCGGGATGTCAACAAGTACATTCTCGATAGATTTGTCATCGTAGAAACCGTTTACAGACTCAATCCAAATGGACTCAATAGACTAGAATTTTAATTCACTTTCTACATCATGCATATGAAAGACTCAAAGGGCTGACTCTTTTGCATTTCAGCAGCATCCATAATGAGCGTAGTGTAATCCGCAGGTTTGCCGGCGTCCATCATCAGTGCAACTTCATCTTCTTTGTTACCTATACGCACTTAGGCCATCTCTTCATCGAAGAAACAACACAGATCTCCTTCTTCACGATAGACTGCCCAATCTGCTGGTATCTTTTTGGTAAATCCCATCTGCCATATTTTCATCTCCTCTTCACTGTCAGATAGTTGGTGATTAAAGAAGATCTCCAATCCCACCACCTTCTGATTAGTTCTTCCCTCGATCCAAAATTTGTAGTAAGGGAAGTTGTCCCCTTCTTTGATGAAACACTCATTCAGTGTTGGTCCATACTCTCTCATCTTTGAATCTTCTGATTCCGGCTTGTACCCAAGTCCATTGCCATGATAGTTGTGGTGTACGGGGATTGGCATCGTAATTTCCTACAAATTCTTGCCAAGTCTCATTCCTAGAAAGAAGGTCATTCCTTTCATTATCATCACCACCTTCGGGTTTACATAGTTGTCCTCTTCGTTCATCAGCACTTGAATAGCCTTGGTTTCATCAAAGTCAAACTCATTGAGAAGAAGGTCTTCTTTTCTGTGTTAAATCTCAAGGACCAGAGTGGTGTCACTGAGCAGAGTTGGCATGCTTGTTTCTCCCGGAATGGTGATAGTTATCCCTTCCTTTATTAGTTTGACCTTCTGATGTAGGGTCAATGAAACTGCTCTGATTACTGGGTCATGTAGCCAGTGTTAGAGGAAAAACTGCCAAGATCTTTGTTTTTGCAAACAATCTGGAAAAATTAACTAGACGGGTAAGCGCCAAAACAGGCTCTAGATAAACTTTTGATGACGAACGATCAAAATAAAACCCATGCATCCTAAGTTAATTTAGAAGAATACATTTTTACAGGTCGAATCTTCAACTATGATTTGAATCCAAGTTAAAGCTCTTGTTAGATCTTCTACTATATTCCCTTATGTGATTTTTAGATATAATGTGGGCTATAATCCTCCGAGAACTCGTACCGATAGAATCTGAACAGCTTTAGTCTTAAAGACAAGTTATGAAACTGGTTCAGCCTACCTGCATATTTATAGGGCTATAGCAGGGACCTGGGCAGTAATTATGAGTAAGACTTCCAGTGGAACACAGACACGTATCAGCGGTTTCCGTAATTTAGCAAACCTCATAGCGGTATTTGTAATTATGAAAAATCAGCAACGATTTCTGTAATTTTTATAAAACACTGAATTACAGTTCACACCACTAAAGAACTATAATTGCACTCTGACCCATAATCTCAAGACCATCTTGCATTCAACTCCTGTTATTAAATACTTACCATTTTTTTCTACGTTAAGATTCCTGATATCCACCAATTAAATTTAATTACTAAAAATTTAATTTAATCGGTATCTTAATATTCTTTAAGCTCTTTTTCTTAACATATTTGATCGCCGAATAATCAAATCCACCTGTAGGGTTTGGCCCGGTCAAAACTTAAATGTTTTCTTAAAGGGGTATTATAACACCCCGGTCCGGACCCTAGTAGTAACCACGCAAATTGTAACAACCCATGTTAGCAATCCATCCAAAACTCTAGTATTAGTGACAGTAAGCCGATAAGATCTTAAGTCACTAGAAGATTGAAAACCCTAACTCAACTTGAAACTCTAATTCGACCCGAAAACTCCAAAAAGACTAGATACTCAAAGGTAAAACCCTAATACTCAGAGAAAACTCTTAATATTTTAAATTAATTAAATAACATGAAATATTAGATTAAAAATAAAAAATTCTCATAATTAGGATAAAATGGCCATTTTGCCCCTCGTATAGAAAAAGTCTTAAAAATTTAAAATTTGACACATGGACACCCAAAATCAGATATTTAAATACAATTAAGTAATAAAAGGCAAAATAACATCAGAAAATAACAAAAATGCCCTTAGTGGCCGGCCACAATGGAGTTTGTGCCCAAAAAGTGATTTTTTGCCCTTTTAAGCTTAAAAATGAGAAACAATTATATAAATTAAGTATTATTATCACCCAAGACTTTTTATACAAGTAATATACATAATAATATAATAATATAGGTTAACAAAACCAAACAAATTATTATTTAAAGTCTCTACATAATAAATAAGTTAAAGAGTCAATTCTTGTTAAACTAGCTTAAATTGACTTAAAAGCTTACACCTATTTAATTAATTATAAACACATTAGTATAATAGGTTTTAGTAGGTTAAGATACCAAAAAGATACATAAAATTAATATTTTATGCATTTTCTTGCACAAAATGGTACCAAAACACAATTTAAACCTTATATTAATGCAAAATCAGTTTTGCTCTGCCCCAAACAGCCCCTAACTGAAATCCCTAGCTAACATATATGATATGTGTAAGTCTCAAAAGCCTCCCACCTTTCATGCAACCAATAAGCATGAAAAAAATTCAAATTATGGTCTTACACATCATAATTAAATCTACTAAGTCCTTTGCAATAAAACAAGACCCAAACCCCCACTTCTCTTCTCCATGTTTTGGTAATATAGAGAGGGAGAGACCTAATTTCTTGAGTGTTTAAGTGTTCCACAAGATTGAGAGAGAAAGGAGGGAAGAAGGAAGAAAAGAAGGAGGAACTTAGGAGGAGCAAGGAGAAGCATTAAAGCCAAGTCCTCTAGCCATCCTCCACTCTTTGGTCTTCAAATAAGGTAAGAAAATCTCCTAAAATCTTTTGATATTCTCTCATAAAATAACCATCAATCTATCTCTATAATCAACCCTAAGAAAAAGAAACAAAGAATAACTCAAAAAAGCGTCGTAGGAGTAGTTTATGGACTGCTTGTGTATGGACAAGCTTTGCATGTGCTTGCATGTGTATATTTTTGAGTTTTATGGCTTAAATATGTTCTGAAGTTTTGGTTTATATGAGTTTATGACATGCATGCAAAAAAAAAACACATAAAAAATGGACACCGCATGCGCTAAGCTATTGGAACCCTAAGTAACTTAATTTTATGGCCTTACCTACTTTCTTCCATGAACTTTAAAACATCATAACTAATTGTATAAAAATGATCTAAACATTATTTTTTTGTCCTGACCTATATGTTTGAGTTAGCGTTCATACAAAATTTATTTGAAGTGATTTCGTTGAGTAGAACTCCAGATATGTCATTTTTACAAAAGAGTGTCAGATCTTGACCACTATGAGTTGCAGACCTAAAAAGCCTAAGTTAGAGTGAGAACTGAGCTTCGATTAAAACATAAAACATGTAGAGGAAATATTTATCTTGCTGTCCACCAAACATGAGCTAACAATATGAAGTCTTGATGGGTCAAAATTCTCTCCAAAATCACTGTTGAGATTTAGTGACTGACAGAGCCCTCTATCACACATTTTTGTAAGACCAAAAACCTAAGTTTCTAGAAGCCAAATCCAAAAGTGGTAAATATGAAAAATGTAGATAACATATTAAGCTAAATACTGAGGAAATATTAGCCCAAAATACCCTCGGATGATACTCGAAATGTTTTGAGAATTCTCTGTTAAAAACCCATTCTACAAACCCTTTTTAGACTGACTGAACCCTTTTTATAAATTTGCCGCAATCTCAAACTTTTTCCAAACAACTTGCCCTAGAACAAAACATGAAACTTGTAGGGAACACCTTAAACTAAAACTTCCCTGAAAATCAGACCCATATCCCTTGAATTGATGCTCCAAAACCGTTACCAATAAAGGCCTAAATTCTAAACTTTTCTCCGTAAAGTGCTGAACAGTTTTCCCTAAATTAAATCAAATGATTAGAAACCATGCCGATAGGTTGGATTCATGTTACACAAATTCTAGATTGTGGTTTATATACTTATACTATATGCTTTAGTGAGTTGTAACTTATGCTTTAAAGATTTGTACTTTATGCTATGTTGGTTTGTACATCATGCCATGTTTAGTTTTATACCATACTATTGTTAAGTTGTACTTCAAGATATGAGTTGTTGTGCCATAAACATCATTGCATTGCACTTGGGGCATCTTGTGGGTTGGGTTTTGTGCGCAAATTATTTGCTAGAGGATTTAGAATAAGGATGGAGGATTTGAAATAATATCATGATTCGAGCGTCCTTGTTGATGGGGGTGTTGACAATGGGCCATATACATCCTAAGCCGTATCACGTCTTGAGCTGAACAGTGGCGATACGACGCTGTGATTGGGAACGCTGATGAATGGAAACCTAACGTACGTGAACGTAGTGGTTCCATTCGGGTTATTATATTGATATGTAGACTTTGGGCCATGTACGTCCTGAGCCGTATCACGTCTTGAGCCGAACAACTGTTATACGCCGCTGTGATCAGGAATGCTGACGAACGGGAACTTAATGTACGAGATCGTAATGGTGCCATTCTGATTATCATGTTGGATATGATCGAATTTAGGCCATGTACATCCTGAGCCATGTTACGTCCTGAGCCGAATCACGTATTGAGCCGAACGGTCGCTATACGCCGCTATGATCGGGAACGCTGACAAATGAAAACTTAACGTATGGGAATGTTATGATGCCATTCTAATTATCGTGTTAGATATGATCGACTTTGGGTCATATGCATCCTGAGCTGTGCCACGTCTTGAGCTGAACGTCCGCTATACGTCATCGTGATCGGGAACGTTGGTGTACGGGAGCCTAACATACGAGAACGTAAGGGTGTTACTCAAAATTTGATTGGTTGATTTATAATTCGGTTGGGCAACTGCATTAAATTCATCTACATCATGCACTTACACAATTATTCTTACATATGCTTACCCTGTTGAAAACGTTAAACTGTTTGTCTATTTGGCCTTAAAATTGTATTAGGTATTATATGATATGTATTGTAGGATATTTTGTTGTGAGTTTGTTAAATGATTTAGGAAATTTGCTTCTGGGCTTTGGCTCATGGCATTCGTGCCACAGGTGAGTGTGATGAGTTCCTTGAGAAAGTCATCCCCGAAGGAGAAGACAAAATTAAAGAACAGAGTGAGTAACAAAATTAAAGTCGCAGGAGCCAGCAGACTCCGATAATGCTAGCTGAAGAATTGTGTGATATCTTGGTATCCCACATCGAAAAGAGAGAGAGAGTTCCTGGACTATAAAGGAAAAATCTTAGACCCTTACATTCAACGAGGCCTTTTCCCAAGTGGAAGAAACCCTAGCAAAACTCTGCAGTTAAGTGTGTTTGAGAGGAAGCAATGCAAGGATGGGTGAGCCCCTGGGAAGAACAAAATCGCGAGGGTTTTGCTCAAAGTGGACATATCATTGTCATGTGAAGAGTCGGGGTGTTACAGATGGTATCAAAGCCGACTCTCCTCACCTCCGAGTGTGGGCCCTTGTCGTCTCGTGTGACATGTGGGCGGGCTACTGAGTGGTCGGGTCGACAAGGACTAGCTGGCTACCAGAGTTGGCAGGCTATTGCATGGGGACGTGCAGCCCTAAGGGGGGTGGATTGTGATATCCTGGTATCCCACATCAGAAAGGGAGAGGGACCTGGGCTGTAAAGGAAAAATCTTAGACCCTTACATTCAACGAGGCCTTTTCCCAAGTGGAAGAAACCTTAGCAAAACTCCGCAGTTAAGTGTGCTTGAGCGAGAGTAATGCAAGGATGGGTTACCCCTGAGAAGAACAAAACCGTGAGGGTTTTGCCCAAAGCGGACAATATCGTTGCCATGTGAAGGGTTGAGGTGTTTCAAATTGGGTTTTTACCTTTTGCTCTTTTTGTTTAGTTTCCACAGGCGTATTGTAATTTTTATTAAAGTTTCTGGTGAAATTGTAATTGTTTTGTACTTATGAATAGTTCAGAACTCTTAATAATGTATTATTTATGATATGTAAATATGAATTAATGGTTAGAATATTTTTCTTATCTATACTTATGTATGACCCGACGTGCCTAGAGGACGGGGCATCACAGTTGGTATCAGAGCCTAGGTTTGTTGAACCTTCAGGCCTTGGGTTGTGGAAAATCATGCGTTTTGTCGCGTAGAAGCTTTGTAGGGTGCGTTGTGTTAATTATAATTATCATTTATATATTACCAGAACTAAAATCTGTTGCGTCTAAGGCTTTTAGCGAGTCGCGTTTGGACATTACTAGTATCAAAAGCTGCATGGAATCTACATGCGAATGACGAGTAAGAGCATTGAGATCGAAGATCGGAGATTCACGCAACAAGTTGTCTTATTTTAAGGGGGGTAGACAAGAGTACACATTAAGAGAAGTTTTCAGATATCACCTCGAGAGCCATCGTTAGAACCCCGCAACCCCATCCTTATAAGTTCCTTTCTCGTTTACCCCTAAGCTTTTCTGTTAAATTTTGTACCTACTTGAAGTTCTTTGTGTATCATTCCTTCTAATATTATCAATCCTCAATGGTACCGTCAGATGTCGTTCGTTAGAAACCCATATGCACCTAAGTCTTGTTGATAATCCTTTTTGAATTTCAATCCCAGGAAATACCTTGACCCTTGTTGTCACGCCTCAATGATGATCGGTATTTGCATTTGATTCTCCTCTGATTCAACGCCATCATCTTTGAACTAACTCTTCTTTCGTAGAACTCGATATCAACTAATTACCTGTTTCGAACATTCGATTATGAAATTACAATCTGTTGCAGTGATTTTGTGAATTCTTTTAATCTTTACGAGGGAAGTAGACTTGGATACTTGAATTGAAGTACGTTAGGCCGACGTAACTTCAGTACACTTATCTAGTTTGGCTACCCATTGCTTAACATCTCTTTTATCATAATCTAATCGTACTGGGTTAACTCCAAAGACATTTGTTTAGGTATTGTTCACTGTCCTCCTCTTGCTTCACCTATATTTGAACCCCAAATAATCACTCAATTTGTGTCAATGGTGACTGCCTTAACCGTGACCATTTGACCTCATTTGACTTATCTTTTGAACCATTTAGGAATCTTGCCTTGAATCTCGGTAAAGGATTTGTTCACCTTCCCTAAGCCATTCTAACCCCCAGCCACGTATCGTGCAATCTAGTACATCATTTGAAAACCTCAGCTAAACGTTTGACGACTCGCCACCCCAGGTCACCTTTCCTAAGACCTAGATCGATGAGAAACTATAGTTATTACAGTTTAGCACTTTCACAGGAAACTCAGATCGTGCACATCCTCAAAGGAACCACCTAGCGCATCATCGAGTCGCAAAGCAGATCTCTATTTGGAGTTAAAGCACAGAATGTCTACCAACGTCCGCGCTTAACATATTTTGAAAATCAATAACTCGACAACAAGAACTGCTAAATAAGAGCTTATACAGCATCGCTAATGGAGACCTACACGAAGGTCCCTATCGCCATCACCGATAAAGTTTGTATGGGACCCGCAAGATTGTGGCACGTGGAAGTACAATGGAAATGTTACGGAACTTGAAAGTAAGGTGGGACTACGCGGTCGAAATTCGATGGTTTTATCCATACCTATTCTGGTTGGGCCCTTATGTGTTATGTACCTCGCTCTTTGTAATCACTCTTTGTACTCGAACTCGAATGATAAGAAATACAAATGAATAAGTCTTAAATTAACTCTCCGAGATCCTAAAACCTAGAAACAATTAAGACCTTAAAAAGAAGACTCACTAGCCACAACGCCTTCCCTCTTTATTCAGATGGCAGGTAGACGACCTAACCATCAACAGACAGCAGATGGACCCGTAGACGAAGGAGCACTAGGGTTAGCCCAGGTCTTGCGTGAACTTGCCACCAGCATTAACCGCCCTCACATATGAGATAGGGCATGGTTCTTATCAGAGCTTAGAAAACAACGATCCCCTACATTCAAGGGAGGAGTTGAATCGAGAGTAACCGAAGAATGGCTGAGAGCTATTAAGAAATTATTTAACTCCATGGGAGTGCAAACCGATGTCGATCGAGTAGCTCTAGCAGTGCACCTACTAGAAGGAGAAGCCGACTATTGGTGGTCTATGATAGACAACACCCAAGATGTGGCAGCTCTGATTTGGAGTCAGTTTAAAGAATTATTTTTGGAAAAGTACTTCCTAGTTCCCTTCTGACAGGGAAAAGTCAGAGAAGTTCTAGAGCTAAAATAAGGATCTATGTCAGTAACCCTGTACGTTAATTGCTTCGAAGAGTTGAGCCGATTCGCCGTGACCATCATACCCATCGAAGAATCAAGGGCACGAAAGATCGAGTGGGGACTAGAACTCTCTATCCGAACTAGAGTCATCTGCTTACTGCTTGCGACTTACACTCAAGTAGTACAAGCAGCCCTATTGCCAAAAACAGACTTAAACCGATTCTAAAAGGATTTGGAGTTAGAAAAAGGAAAGTACTGGTCAAGGAGGACCACTAAGGAACAATAGGGAAATTGTTTCCAAAAAGTCGTACCATTTGGTCGACAGACCAAGGCAAGCAAGGGGTCAACCTACGAAGGTTAGGCTCTACTATGAATGTGGTCAGCTTGGGCACAAAAAGTCTCAATGTCCACAGCTAGGACAAGGGAACTAGGAAAATCAACCACAGCACTGGAAGCAACCACAACCTTAGTCGAAAAAGCACCAACAACATATCCAAGCTGCCAGGCCTTTTGATGACGATCAGAGGTACGCTCGTATTTGCAACTCGGGGATGTATGTAGTTTAGACTTGTTATATTATTACGAGAACGAGAAAGTGGATGCTTGTAGGATAAGGCTTTAGGTTAACACGTCGCTAGTCAACAACCCCACGACATAGGTCTGCAATGTTACAGTTGAAAGTTGTTGTAGGAGTCGGTTTAAAGTTCTAGTAAAACAAAGCAACCATTACTCAAGGTACTAAGCGTATAAGCCCGACCCTCTCCAAACCCTCAATAAAGAATGACTGAAATAAACAAGGGCCCAAGTTCGAAGAGAAATGATGCTAGTAAATCATCCCTAAGATGAAGTACACGACGAAATTTATTTGAGGGTAGATTGTAACACCTCGGTCTGAACCCTAGTAGTAACCACCCAGATTGTAACAAACCATGTTAGCAATCCATCCTAAACCCTAGTATTAACGACGCTAAGCCGATAAGATCTTAAGTTACTAGAAGATTGAAAATCCTAACTCAACGCGAAACCCTAATTCGACACAAAATCCCCAGAAAGACCAAATACTCAAAGGTAAAACCCTAATACTCAAAGAAGACTCTTAATATTCTAAATTAAGTAAATAACATGAAATGTTAGATTACAAATAAAAAATTCTCATAATTAGGGTAAAATGACCATTTTGTCTCTAGTACAATAAAAAGTCTTAAAAATTTAAAATTTGATACATGGACACCTTAAATCAGATATTTAAATACCATTAAGTAATAAAAGACAAAATAACATCAAAAAATAACAAAAATGCCCTTAGTGCCAGGCCACATTGGAGTTTGTGCCAAAAAATTGACTTTTCGCCTTTTTAAGCTTAAAAATGAGAAAAAATTGTATAAATTAAGCATTATTCTGAGTAAAGACTTTTTTTACAAGTAATATACATAATAATATAATAATATAGGTTAACAAAATTAAATAAATTATTATTTAAAGTCTCAATACAATAAATAAGTCAAAAAGTCAATTCTTGTTAAACTAACTTAAATTGACTTAAAAGCCTATACCTTTTTAATTAATTGCTACAAAAATTATGATAATTCATGAAAAGATTAAATTAATTATAAACACATTAACATAATAGGTTTCAGTAAGTTAAGATACCAAAAAGATATATAAAATTAATATTTTATGTATTTTCTTGCACAAAATGGTACCAAAACATAATTTAAACCTTATATTAATGCAAAATCAGTTTTTCTCTGCCCCAAACAGCTCCTAACCAAAATCCCTAGCTTACATATCCGATATGTGTAAGTCTCAAAAGCCTCCCACCTTGCATGCAACCAATAAACATGAAAAAAAATTCAAATTATGGTCTTACATATCATAATTATATCCACTAAGTCCTTGGCTATAAAACAAGACCCAAACCCCCACTTCTCTTCTTCGTGTTTCAGTAATATAGAGGAGGAGAGACCTGATTTCTTGAGTGTTTAAGTGTTCCACAAGATTGAGAGAGAAAGGAGGGAAGAAGAAGGAAGAAAAGAAGGAGTAACTAAGGAGGAGCATGGAGAAGCATTAAAGCCAAGTCCTCTAACCATCCTCCACTCTTCGGTCTTCAAATAAGGTAAGAAAATCTCCTAAAATCTTCTAATATTCTCTCATAAAATAACTCTCAATCCATCTCTATAATCAACTCTAAGAAAAATAAATAAAGAATAACTCAAAAAGGCATCGTAGGAGTAGTTTATGGATTGTTTATGTATGAACAAGCTTTGCATGTGTTTACATGTGTATATTTTTGAGTTTTATGGCTTAAATATGGTCTGGAGTTTTGTTTTATATGAGTTTATGACATACATGTAAAGAAAACACATAAAAATGGACACCACATGAGCAAAACTATTGGAACCCTAAGTAACCTAATTTTTTGGGCTTATCCACTTTTTGTCACGAAATTTAAAACATCATAAATAATTGTAGAGAAATGATCCAAACATGATCTTTGTGTCCAGACCTATATTTTTGAGTTATCGTTCGTACAAAATTGGTTTGAAGTGATTTCGTTGAGTAGAACTCCAGATATGTCATTTTTTTCAAAGAGTGTCAGATCTTGATCACTCTGAGTTGCAGACCTAAACACCCTAAGTTAAAGTGAGAAAAGAGCATGGGGAAAAACATAAAACTTGTAGAGGACATATTTATCTTACTTTCCACCAAACATGAGCCAACAATATGAAGTCTTGATGGGTCTAAACTCTCTCTAAAGTTACTATTGAGATTCAGTGATTGACAGAGCCCTCTGTCACACATTTTTGTGAGACCAAAAACTTACGTTTTTAGAAACTAAATCCAAAAGTGGTAAACGTGAAAAATGTAGATAACATATTAAGCTAAATACTGAGAAACAAGTAGGCCAAAATACCCTCGGATGATATTCCAAAGGTTTTGATCATTCTCTATTAAAAACCCATTATGCAGACCCCTTTTAGACTGACCGAACCCACTTTATAAATTAGCCAAAATCTCAAACTTTTTCCAAACAACTTTTCCTAGCACAAAACATGAAAATTATAGGAGACACCTTAAAATAAATCCTCCCCAAATATTAGACCCATATCCCTTGAATTGATGCTCCAAAATCGTCACCAATAGAGGCCTAAATTCTGCACTTTTCTCTGTAAAGTGTTGAATGATTTTTCCTAAATTAAATCAAATGACCTTTTTGCCCTACGAATTGACCTTAGTGTTAAACATAAAAGTATTAGAAAATATTTTTTATCTAGTTGGTGTTCAAAAATAAAAAATTAAATCCATGTCTAGGTACTTCAAAACACTGCTGTAACTTTAAAATTGGCGCTTGAACAATTACTCATATTTGGCTAGGTGTATGAGTAGCGTGTCTATTGGAACGCGGAAGAAAAATAAGAACCGCCGCCATGACCGTAAAAAACGACGCGTGCATTTTTCATGAAAAACGATAACATTAAACTGATATATTATTATTAAATATACCTTCAAGAAACTTGTTCA